>JAYMFT010422038.1:0-17585 GCA_038088735.1 Panulirus argus
TTGCCAACCCCCGTGCCGGCAAGGTAGCGCCAGGAGACAGATGAAATGGCCACATTCGCTCACACTCAGTCTCTAGCCTGAGCCACGTACCCATTTTATCGACCAACCCCTAGGGGGTATGTGAAAGGAGTAGGTATGTAGATGCTGATTATGTTTTACATGGTATTCTAAAGTTTTATTTTTCTGGGTTGTATTCTTTGGGTGCTCATTGTTTGTGAACTGTTTTGTGAAAACAGTAATGGTGGAGAAAGATAGGGTTGCATGGACAATTGTTATGAGGCCTTCTTCTTATCCTTGTTCTCTATCATGTCTTACAGTTGTATAGATATAGAAAGGTGGGAAGATGGTTCTGGAAGTAAGCCTGGTTTCTTGGTTAAGGGCTACGTAGTGTTGTGTTCTATGAGTTGGTTGAGCATTTGTGTGTTTGTTCCTGATATCACTGGCATTTTAGTTGCAAGATGTTTAGTTTGTTGTTGGGGTTCTGTGGAGTAAAATTTTTTGTTTGAGAGGACTGAAAATGTGTGTTTTGTGAAGTTTGTTGGGAATTTAAGCTGGAGGTGACAGGGTTTATGATGAGGTTTTGGACGCTGTTGTTGGAGTGGTTGCTACATTACCAATGATCTGAGTAGTCTCTAATGGATGACAGTGATGTAGAGTGGAGATGGAGCATCTGATGGAGAGGTATTCTTTCATGATAGGCAATTAGCACTGAGGAAAGTGGTATACTGGTTTTCCAGAGTTAGGGTTAATGTTATTGACTTGCATTAGTAAATGGGAGATGATGATTAGGCTATAAATTCCTAGAAGTGAAAAAATTTAAAAGTATGTACATTGTATGGGTATAAACCACAGTCTTGCATGCCGGCTGGAGACAGCTTTAAGCTGCAATTCATGTGGGGGAAGGGATATGTGAGACCCCTTGTAGGCAAGATGTTGTGGGTAGTCCAGTAATCTGGAGGATGCTGTAGATTGAACTTTTCTGGTCATCTTCCAGCCTATGGTGCCCATCAGCACCTCTCTCTCTCTCTCTCTCTCTCTCTCTCATGTGTGTGTGTGTGTGTGTGTGTGTGTGTGTGTGTGTGCATATATATCTTTTACATACTTCATTTTTTGTCTATATCTTATTCATACAGATATAACTTTATGCATTATCCCTGGGGAAAGGGGAGAAAAAATACTTCCCATGTATTCCCTGCGTGTTGCAAAAGGCAACTAAAAGGGGTGGGAGCTGGAAATCCTCCCCTCCTGTTTTACTTTTCCAAAAGAAGGAACAGACATGTGGACCATGTGAGGATTTTACCCTCTGAAGCTCAGTCATCTATTCTTGACACTACCTTGCTAATGTGGGAAAAGGGGAATATGAAAAAAGAAAGTATATGAATAAATGAAAAAATAACTTTCTTTTCACCAAAACTAACTATAATAGTGAGCAGACACATGTGGCATCACATCCAGGTGATGTATGTGCACTCTCTATGACAATCTGGATGTGACTGAGATGTGTGGTATTTTCTCCAGGTTTGGTGATGCACTGCCTGTAACATCTATGGATAATTGATATAAGAAAATATCAGCTGGTATTTTAAGTAATGACAAGAGCCAATGAATTTCATATGACGCATGAGTTATAGCTTCATAACATGTCACATGCTGCAAGGAGCAATGAATGGATTTTTAAACTAAATATGTATATAAAAACATGAAAAATTACTCATCCACGGGATGGAAAATGCTATCTGGTATAAAATATATAGACAGCGCATGATTAAAGTGAATTCTGAGCTACTAAGTGATCAGAGTGAGGTCAATGACATCATCTCTGTTGTGGTCTCTGACTGGCAAAAGGTGGGCTTGATACAAGCAACTGGAACTATCTTGTAGGGAGGATAGTAATAGGCAGGGAAAGTTATTTTTTCCCCACCAGAAATGCGGAGGGTTAGGAGGTCTAAACACTGATTTTCCTTAGAAATATCCTGGAGAACCTCACATGCTTTTGTGAAAAATTGCAAAGGAGAGAAAATTCGATAAAATGGTGTTCACATCTATTATCAGCATGTGATCATCTTAGACATCACTCAGCTCCTAACATAACAGGTTAATAATACTTTATATATGACACTAACCTTCTTATACTCATCTATCTGAGCCTTGGCATGAGCCTGAACACTTCTGAGTAAATTTTCATAGCGGGCTCTGAATTCTGTTAGGAGGATTCTTGTTTCTTCTTGCTTGCATGCCACAGCTTCTGTTACTGCCGTAGTCCTTTCTCTTTCCAAGAGAGCTTGGTAATTAAGCATCTGTGAAAATTATGTGTATGTTATTATCATTGTTATTATTATCATTATTATTATCTTTATCATCATATAACCCTACAACCACTTTCTGGGGCTCCTGTAACTTTGAGGATGCATCCCATGCAGAATCATGAATATGATGGACTTCTTTGGAGAAAAAAGTCCTTGACAAGACTGTGTACCTTTATGTCCATTACTTATAATACAGTCATATAAAAGTAGCTTCTCACTTGTGCCACAATCACTTACAGGCAGAAACTGATAATTTGTTTATGTTACTATAAGAAGCTACAAAATAATGGCCTCCTTTGGACTCAGAAGCTCCTCAATGAGATTGCACTCCTTTCTGAACACTGACAATGGTACCAACTTGCTGAAGGTGATTTTTCATTCACAGTTTAAACTTCATGGACTGAAAATCCATTAAAATCAAACATATAAATATAAATATATACAGTAATCCCTCGATTTAATGGACTAATAGGAGGGAGGGAGTATCTGTTAATGTCGAATGTAACCATTTTTTGATACAATATAAAATATACAGTTCACATGCTTTCTTTTTAACTCCTCTATCACTTGATGCCATTTTGAATTGTAAGGACTGCAAAAAGAATGAACATTTGCCATCCTCATATGTCAGTCATATGGGAGGTGGTAAACTCTCTCAGATACATCTTATATTAGAAGGTAAAATGGTGATTTAATCCTCTATCAAGCAAGTGCTCTCTCAGATGCTCACAAGGATCTGCTTTAGACAAAAGGAAATGGTTTTACATTCTTCAGAACTCATTCTTGGGTAAAAGCTGTCTATACAAATGACAGTTCACAGGTATAAGTCCCAAAGTTTATATAGTGTATAAAAACATTTTTGGGCTATTTGATTATTCATAAAATTTATCAATAAACAATACATATGAAAATATATATCTTCTTAAATTCATGATCAGGTGCTCAATAACATCCTTACTGCATTAATCTTAATATCATAATATTCGTGTAAAAAATGTAAACAATACAGTTAAAGGTATAAATCCAGGCTTACCATTTGTTTATGGTGTTCCTGGTTATCTGCTAACTCCCCAGCAAGTTTTTTCAGCAAACTCTTACAATCTTTATGTTCTTGAAAAAACACTGATTGTGACTGTTGAAGTTGGGCCCTTAGAAGAGACACTTCCTTTTCTAAGGATTCTTTTGAAGGCAGAGTCTCCTTTTGTCCTCTAATAATTTTCTGAAGCTGACTGTTCTGTTGCTGAAGATCTGAAACCTGAAAAAAGAAAAAAAACTGTATTCTAATATTCAATATATGATTTCCTCTACACAGTATGTTGACCAATGTGGCATACATAGTCTCTTGACATCCCTCATTTTGCTTTAATGAAAGTCTATGGTTGGGTAAATAATCAGAAGAAAAATTTTGGCTAGGAGAAATAAAGTGTAATATGGGTTATTAGTTTACTGCCAAATCTGTACTGTATTTGCCCTTAAGAGCCAAAATAAATGTTAAATATATACAATACATAAATAAACAACACAATTTATAATAACCTGGATAGAAAGCAGCACTCTGTTAATTCAAATAGTATAAAAAGCATAATCAACATTTTTCATTGCCTCCAAAATGATGAATCAAAAAAATAGTACACACCTGTTGAGCCTTATCCAGAAATTTTTTGCATTCTAATTCACTAGAATTCAATTTCTTTTGCAATTTTTCAGCCTCTTTCTTCCATATTTCAATTTCTTCCTCAAGTATTCTTTTGGTTATTTCAAAATCAGAAATATCCTCTTGCTGTGCAACCAGTTTCTTGTTTGCAGGACATGATTCTTTTAACCTATGGCAAGAAAATTATGGTGTTGAAAACTAAGTCAGCTAATCTAGTCTCTTCATGATTTTGATGTGATTTATTCCTACTTCTGAATTTACAGAAATTATAGTAACAAGGTAAGAGTTAAGTGCATGAAAGTACCTACCTAGAATTACTTAAGATGAGACTGCCTGAAGGTACAGCAGGCAATTAGTGCTTATTACACATCTTGCTTCATGAATAAACCTTTTTCTCTCTCTCTCACTACACTCATTACTTGAATTAATCCCAGATTCATTATGAACTGACTTCAACCATATATAAAGTCTTCTTGTTTCTGTTTTTGTTCCATGCATGTGTTAAAGTCCTCCTTTCTTACATGACTAACATGTATTTCTGTTTTACAGCTTTATGGTAAACTTTACTGTATTCTTGCAGACTTATTAACTATGTTTCTTCACCAATGAAAGGTTTTAAGTTCAAAATATTGTATTTCATCCCTTCAATTAGTTGGAATGCATAAATCATCATGTATATTTATGCTCTTTCCACAATGTAAAATCCCAATTCTTTTAACCTTTCATGATAGTTCATGAATTCTGTCCCACTGATTTTGCTCACAAAGCATTTCTGAATGCTATGGCATATGATATTCTTATATCCTGCAGACAGCTGATTCACTATTTGCAATGCTGGTGTTGGTAGCAAAAGAAAGAGCTGCTGCCAATGAAAGGGAGGGCTCCAACAGTAGCAGTACCAACACCTCCCATGACCTTTCCCTCTATGATATACCTGCCTCTTTTTCTATTCACTATACCAACTCACAATTCCAGTTCAAAGGTGGTGTCTGTGCTTATTCCAACATCAACACACCTGTTGCACACCTTGACAACCCTTAGTCTACCAAATACCATGCTTTTCCTTTGTTTTTTGCCTACTGCTCTCCTAATTCTACAAATCTTATATCTTTATTTGACTATCGAAACTCCTGCCATGAGACTGTGGCACTCTTTCACCCACAAGCCAAGAGCCTCTACTTAGGGGATTTCAACATTAACCACCAGGAATAGGTGAGTTCCTCACTTCCAGATGGTGGGGGAATCGAAGCCCTCACATTCTCCTTGACCTAGAGCAAATTTTCTCCCATCCCACCCACATTCCTGATCGCTGTGACTACTCTCAATATTCTGGATCTGTTCTTCACCTCTGATCCTTCATGCTCTGACAACACAATTTTGCCCTCAATTAGTTCATCTGACCACACTCTCATAAATGTATCTATTTTAACAGCACCTCCCCCTCCAGGAGCCCTTCTAAATGTAAATATTGGCAACTCAACAAAGTTGACTGGAATAACTGTCACTTTTGTGGAGATGCTTGTCTCTATTGGATGCATGGCAAAACTTATTTTTGTGGGAATGGGCACATTTATCCTCTCTTCCTCTAAAACACCCTCTTCTTCCAATACACAGTTCAACTATTCCTGTTCTTAGGCCATTCAGGCAAGGGATCAGGCATATCAGGCTTGGGAAAACTCTCTTTCCTCCAACTCCCATTCAGCATTCATCAATGCCCATAATTATTGCAAGTGTATTATCCATGAGGTAAAGCATTCCTTTATCTAAAGGAAGTACGACAACCTTTCCTTATCAGCCACTGATTGGTCTTTCTGGTCTTTAGCTAAAGGCGCTGCTAACAACTTCTGTTGCTCTACCTTTCCTTCACTTTCTGTTCTGACAGTACTACAACTCTCTCTCCCATAGACAAAACAACTCTTTTTGGTTCCCTTACTCCTCTAACTCTACTTTGGATGACTCTAGCATTCTTTAAACCCCTGATGCTCCTCTTACTAATCATATGCTCCTTCCCATAATCTCTTTTCGATCTGTTCAAAAAGGGCTTCTCTCTTTGAACACAAGCAAGGATTATAGTCCTGATGGCATCCATCCCCATGTACTGAAAGAGTGTGCCTCTAAACTTGCACTGTGCTTGCTTGTCTGTTCTGTTTCGTTTAAAAACCAAAACTTTTCCTTGTTGGAAGCATACATTGGTACATACCATCCCTAAGAAGGGTAACCATTCTTACCCCTCAAACTATCGTCCTGTTGCTTTGATATCTATCATTTCCAAAGTCTTTGAATCCCTCCTCAACTCCCATATCTTCAGACATCTTGAATCTCACAGTCTTATCTCTGATCACCAGTATGGCTTCCATAAGGCAAGATCCACTGGTGATATTCTTTCCCATCTTACTAATGTCTGGTCATTATCCCTGAAAGATTTGGGGGAATCCTATGTAGTTGCCCTTGACATATCCAAAGCTTTTGAAAGGATGTGGCATTGAGGTCTTATCTCCAACTTCCCTTCTTTTGGCTTCCCTCCCTCACTTTGCTCCCTCATATCAAGCTTCTTCTATGGCCTATATATCCCTGTGGTTGTTGATGGATCAGCCTCTTCCACTTCCTGCATCAATAACAGTGTCCCTCAAGGTTTTGTCCTGTCTCCTACACTTTTCCTCATTTCTATCAATGATTTCCTTTCCACAAATAACAAAATGCACTCTTATGCTGATGACTTAAAAATGCATTCCTCCACATCCTTCAATTCTGCCACTCCTCACACTTGATCTGCATTTCATCTCAACACAACTTTCTCCATAGACTCAGACTTGGACAGGATATCTCAGTGGGGCAGACAAAATCTGTTTAACTTTAATGCCTCCAAGACCCCAGTTTATACCCATCTCTCTATAGGAAATTCCTCATAACTTTCCTCTTGCCTTTGAAGGTTCTGTAATTCCACCTCTTGACTCAATAAATTTATTTAGTATTCCAGCCTATAAGAAACTGGGACTCCTGTTTAGATGTCAAAATTTCATTTCTTCTGAACAGTTGCTCCTTTTATATAAAGGGTTAATCCATCCCTGCATGGAGTACTGCTTTCACACCTTGGGTGGTTCTAGCTCTGCAGAGTTGAGTCGAAAATGGTCCGAATTATGAACTCTCCCTGGCTAACTTCAGAACTTGATCTGCTTGCTCTACACCACAACACTGGCTCATTTTCCCTCTTCTATAGGTATTACTCTGGTTTTTGCTCCTGAACACTGGCTGCTTGTGTGCCCTCACCACTAGCTAGATCATGCAATACTCAGCAAGCTGTTGCACAAAATGATTGCCGTGTGGCTGTTGGCAACTCAAGAGAGGGCTGTTTTGATAACTGTTTCTTTCCCTACACCTTGAAGCTTTGGAGCTCCCTACCCTCTGATGTCTTTCCTAACAACTATGACCTGGAACATTTCCGAAGACAGGTTTTTCACCTTCTCCAAAATCTATAAATACTTCCCTTATCTCTTCTTTTTCCCTTTCATTAACCTGTATAAATTTCGATTAAGGCCCAGCCTTAATGTTGACTTTTGTCTGTGACTGGAGCCTCCAACATAAAAAAGAAGAAAAATAAAAAAAAGTACAGGAAGACACATGAAGGCAACTACTGCAAGTGATGATTTGAAATCTAGTGAAGGGGAAACCTTTGGAACCTGTACCACAAAAAAATCTGTTTAAGTACTACTAAGACATGAACTTGGAAAATGTGTAGTTTTTATATTCAGGATCTTTATCGTAGGGTTTTCTTTCTCCAACTGAGGGTTCCCTTTCCTTTACTTAAGCTGAAAAGTAAAGATATATAAATATATATTTCAATGGCATGAGTTTTACTTTCTTTGATTTTATCAGCATTGCTGCCTTATACCCTAAAAATATTCTTACATACACTAGTTTTCTTCCTTCTTTCACACTTGTCCACCATTTCCCATATTAGCAAGGTAGTGGCAAGAACACATGAAGAAAGGCCACATTTGCTCATATCCATTCTTAAGCTCTCATATGCAATGTAATAAAATCACAGCCTTCTATCCACAACCAGGCCCCAGAGACCTTTCCATGGTTTTCCCCAGCTGTTTCACATGCCCTGGTTCAGTCCACTGACAACAAGCCACCCCCTGTAGATCATATCATTCCACTTCACTATGTCCTAAATGTTCAGGCCCAGTCAATCAAAATCATCTTCACTTAATCCTTCCACTTCCAATCTGGTCACCACCTTCTTGTCCCCTCCACTTCTGACATATATACCCCCTTTGTCAGCCTCTCCTAACTCATTCTCTTCATATGTCCAAACCATTTCAGCACACCCTCTTCAGCTATCTCAACCATACTCTTCTCACTACATCTCTTCCTTACCTATTCATTACTTACAAGATCAAACCACCTTATATCATATATTGCCCTCAAACATTTCATTTCCAACACATCACCTCCTCACATCATTATCTACAGGCCATGCCTCGCATCCATATAACATCCTTGGGGACTATTATACTTTCAAACATACCCATCTTTGCCCTCAAGATATTGACTTCTCCTTCCACATATGTATCCCTCAATGATCCCAGACACCCAATCCATGACTCACTTATGCTTGCATGGTTCTATTCACGGCCATGTCCACTCCTAAGTATCTAAAGCATGTCATTTCTTCCATACTTTATCCAATCAGACTCGCAATCCAACTAAACTGTCCTGCAAATAAGATGTTAAGATTTATTAACAGAAACTTTACAGACAAAAGCAGGGATGTGATGTTGCCACTGTACCTAAGCCTAATTAAACCCCACCTCAAATATGTTATGCAGTTCTTGGCATTCCCTCCTAAGTAAGGATCTTCTTAAATTGGAAGCAGTTCAGAGAAGAACATCTAAATTGATTTTTTCCTTGTGTAAAAAACCATATGAAGACAGACTACATGAACTGATTTTGTTCTCTCAAAACAAGAAGTTGCTCCGAGGCAAGTTATTTCAAAATAGTCCAAGGATTTAATAACTCTGATATTGAAAATTTCTTTATGGTCATGTCAGTACTGCCAATGAGACAAAATGGACTAAAGCTTAGAGGTCATCAAGTTAATCTGGATTGCACAATATATTCATTTGCCAGTGGCATTACTGATATGTGAAATAAGCATCCTTGAACTTTTTGTTCAGAGTAACATGGCTAATATTTTCAAAATAAGACTTGATCATTACCTGCCACTCTATGGTACTGAATAATTCTTTTAATCAATCATCATACTGTAATGGTATATTATGCTACCTTCTCAACTACTGATCTTACCATGACCATGCTGTGGTAACTTACCAATATTAATAAACCTGTGTTGCCTCCATTATGGAAATAAGATGGAATTATTGCATCATCCTTCCACATCAAGAGTAATAAAAACACGATAAGTGGCAAAAGCTGAAGCTCTTGGTTTGTCAATATAACAAAAAGTGAGTGTATGTATGTCTTTCGTGATGAAATGCACGACAATCATGATCACTTTATCTCCTGACTTTCCTATAAAAATTTCCTTCAGATATATTGATCCTGCACAGTATTTTTTTCTCACTTTTTTCCATCTGGCATATTGCTGAAGGGAATGGAGGAAGGGGAGAGAGCCTTCATTTTGATATTCTTTTCCTCTACTGCTTTTATGGTGACTGCATCTTTTCCAGCAGTGTTAGGCCCAAACCATCTTACCTGGACCTTGGGTCTGTTTGGTTTGTATATCTATGTAATACTACGTAGCTCTGCCCTACTAAACTCAATAACCTTGCTTTTGTTAACACACCTAAACTTGGTCACCACATTGTACATTAACTCAATCAAATCCACAACCAATGCTGTGCCATCAGCAAACAACAAATAACTCACTTCTCAGGCCCCCTCACCCCTTATTAACTATATTTGCCCCTCTCTCCAAGACCCTTGCATTTACCTCCCTCACCACCAAAGCCACAAACAAATTAAACAGCCATGGTGACAACACACACCCCTGCCAAAGACCAACCTTCACCTGGAACCACTTACTCTCCTCTCTTCCTACTCAAACACATGCCTTATGCAGTCTTTCAAGCAGCTTTCCTCCCACACTGTATATTCTTCACACCTTTCACAAGGCATCTCTATCAACCCTATCATATGCTGTCTCCAGATCTATAAATTCTCTAACTATTTCTCACACACAATCTTCAGAGGAAACATCTACGCCATACATCCTCTATCACTCCTGAAACCACATTGTTCCTCCCCAGTCTGATGCTCTGTACATGCCTCCACCTTTTCAATAACTTCTCTCCCTTACAACTTACCAGGTACACTCAACAAATTTATACCTATATACTTTTGAACACTTACCTTTGTCCTGCTTGCCTTTACACAATGGTATCATATATGCATTCCACCAATCCTCAGGCACCTCACAATGATCCATAAATACACTGACAATCTTAACTAATTAAACAGCAACACAGTCATCCATTTCCTCTATGAAATTCAACTGCAATACCATCCACTTCAAATGCCTCGCCATCTTTCATTTTACACAAGCCTTTCGTCAACTCTTTTTTTTTTATCAAACCACTTTCCATGATTCTTTCACTTTGCATACTTCCCTGACCCAAACACCCTACATCTGGAACCCGATCATCAAACACATTCAATAATCCCTCAAAATGCTCACTTCATCTCCTCACCTTAACCCTACCTGTTACTACTTCCTCATTTGCCCCTTTCACATATGTTCCCATTTGTTCTCTTATTTTCTTCACACTATCAACCTCCCTCCAAAACATCATATTCTCCCTGAAGTTTACTGATAATTGCTCACCTAACTCTCATTTTCCTTCATTTCAACCCCGACAACTTCCTCCTGACCTCCAGCCACTTTCTCTTGTACATCTCCCAATCATTTGCACTCCTTCCTTGTAAGTACCACCCATACACCTCTCTTTTCTCTTTCACTAGCAGTTCTAATTCATTATCCCACCACTCACTAACCTTTCTCACCTGCCCACCTCCTATCTTCTGCACATGCCAGCACTGCTTCCCTACCCGTCCTTACCACTCCCCTTGCTTCATTTGCTCTCACCTTTTGCCATTCTACACTCAGCTACTCCTGATATTTCTTCACACAAGAGTCTTTTCCAACCTCACTTACTTTCAACGCCTTCTTCCCACTCACACTGTTTCCTCTTTTCCGAAAAATACCTACAAATCTACACTCTTGCCTCCATTAGGTAATGGTCAGACATTCCGCTAGCTGCCCCTCTCAATACATTCACATCCAAGAGTCTTTCTTGTACATTCCTATCAGGTAACATGCAATCTAACAATGCCCTGCTGCCATCTTTCCTACTCATCAAAGATTAGTTATGAATGTCCCTCTTTTTAAACCAGGTATTTCCAATCACTAATCCTTTTTCAACACACAACTCCACAAGCCGTTCACCATTCCTATTTACATCACTGAATACCCTCAATTACCACACTCCTCAATCTCACATTTAAATTAACAATCACTGATATCCTGTCTCTTACATCAAAACTGCTGACACACACACTCATCTTCTCCCAAAACACTTGCCACTCATCATCCTCCTTCTCATGGTCATGTAAGCACTAATAGTTACCCATCTCTCGCAACCCACTTTCATTTTTACCCACATCAGTCTGCAGCTCACTTCCCTACACTATTTCACACATTCTAGCAACTCCTGTTTGATCCTTAGCTCTTGCCCTTACATCAATCAGACTTTACCTGTAAGTCATTTCCAAACCATTATTCACCTTTACCCTTGAGCTTTGTTTCACTTAGAGCCAAAACATCCAGGTTCCTTACCTCACACATACTAGCTCTTTCTCCTTTCTTCTCATCCTGATTACATCCATGCTGATTTAAACACCTTAAACTGAGCCTTTGAGGAAGATAAGCACTCCTTGCTTGACTCCTTCTATTATTCCATCCTTCAGGGTGAGGGTGGGAGTAGGGGTTGGGAGGCCCCCTCCCCTAGCCCCCTGCTCTTGCCCCTCTTAGTCACCTTAGACATGCAGGGAATACAGAGGTAGAATTCTTTCTCCCCTACCTATCAGTCTTATTTTCTTACTTCTGTACCATAATTCATTCTTTTCCTTACCTATCTAAATTACAGTGAAATGCTAACAGCATTATCTAATCTCTATTTTATACATTCCAACTACTGTACTGACATAAATTCAGTGAAAACTTACTTATATTCCTACAGTATTAAAACACCATGTTACAGATTTCTCCAGTGAACAAGTGCTGCTTCTAAGCCTCCTGTATTTATTTCACTGATTGGAAGGCAAGTGAAGTATCTGGGGAAGATTATGGATAATACTATTGTCTTCCAGGTGAAAATTAGCATATCAGATACATCTGGATAAAGCAAAAGCCAAATCTGATACACATACCATACCTCTTTTTCATTTCTTCCATTTCTTGTTTAAGGGCATCCTTCTCTTTGCAAATCTCAGCTATGCTGGTAACTAACTCACAGCTGTTAGAATCTGAATGTGAGTTTGCTAAAGATATTTCTAGTTCTCTTTTATCAGCCTGAAAAAACAAATTCAAATTATATATCATGAAACAGTAGAGAGGAAGCTTTCTAAAACACTTTGCAATAAACTTGTGGATTATATATTCATATGATAAATCTGAAAGACTAAACAGTAGTGAAAGGCAAAAGAGGATAAAGAAGATTACTGAATGATATGGTCCAGAACAGAAGAGAGAAGGAGGTAAGAGAAGGAAAACAAGGCTTTGTGTGTAACAGATGGATAGAAATTCATATATATATAGCGCTAAGAACAGAGGGACTGAGCCTCATAGGGAAAATCCTCACTTGGCCTCCTTCTCTGTTCTTTCTTTTTTATATCGAATTACACTACACTGCAACTCTATGTGGAATGCATTAATTTTTCTGTGGGAAATCACATACTGAATATACACTCATTTCAATAAAATTCAAACTTTATTAGCACTTACCCTAAGTTTGCTGATAGCAGAATTTAGTTGAAGAACATGTGCTTCATATTGTTTTTTAAGTAATGTGGCTTTTTCCTTTGATGTTAATAATATTTCCATTATTTTCTGGTCACAAGACTTTGTTGCTTCCTCACGAACAGACATTACTCTAGACTCTGCTTCCTGTACCTGCAAAATTAAATAATTTAATGCTGTAGTATGTATTATGAAAAAAAAAACAAAGTACTACCTCCAGAAACATGACATGACAAAAGCGTGATGGAGCTAAGGTAATGGTGGAGCAAGGGTGGTGCTAGAGTGAGTGGGGATAAGGTAATGGAGGTTTGACTGATTTTCTGGAATTTGTAAACTAATAGAACCTAATGGTTATTCAACAATATTCAGCATGAAAAATACTTAAAAAATTAAAAGTATCTATACACAAGAATATGCGGAATGGTGTATGCAAGGGAGGCATTTAAGGGCAGGGATAAAAGGGATAAGTAGAGGCTCTTTTGCTTTGGTCACCCACTTGATGGGATAGAAAGATAATGGTATATGCAAGGGAGGCATATAAGGACAGGGATATATGCCTCCTTTGCATATACCATGACACAGGCTTCATCTGCAAACATATTTAGGTAGGAGTCCAGTCCATCAGGGAAGTCATATTCAAACACTAATAATAGCTGTAGGCCCATGGATGTGCCCTATGGCACACCACCTGTAACCCCAGCCCACACTGAGGATGCACTTCTTACCTGCATCCTTTGCCCCCTTCCACTAAGGTAGTCTATCCAGTAGCTTCTTTATCAACCTCCAGTGAGGTATAATGTCAAAAGATTTCTGACAGTACAAGAACACACAATCTACCAGTCCCTCTCTCTGATCTAAGATGGAGCTTACCCTATCATAGTAGTCCATAAGGCTGGTTATCCATGACTTTCTTTCCCTGAAACTGTGTTGCCTGTCAGTTATGTATGCTCCTTTGCATGTAATCATCCATGTACTTTCTGATTATCTTTTCCACTATTTTACAAAACTAGCTAGTAGTTCAACACTATTTTCTGATCACTATCAGTAAATATAAACATAACATTTGCTCTCTTCCACATCTCTGAAAAACCCCTTTGTCTAGTCTTCTCTTTAAAAATATTTTGATTGAACTGGCAAGTGCCTCTGCACATTCCATCGGCATGTACAGAGAGACTTTATTAGGATCATGGGCCTTGTACGGGTTTAGTAGTTTCAATAACCTACTAATTTCTATGCCTTCCAAGACTTCATACCTCTCACATCTTTGTAATGCTGGTATAGTATTTACTCTAAAGTGAAAATACTTTTAAATTTGTCATTCAACTCCACACACATTTCCTCATTACACTCAAGGATTCTTCCCTCCAAGTCTCTTTGCCTGATTAGCTGCTCTTAAACTGAGACTGTTTCTGATGAACTTATGGAAAAATTCTGGACTATCTTTTGCTTTGTACACAATGCTCTTTTCAAAATCTTGCCGCTCCTCCCTCCTTATCTTGCATTAAACATTCCTTACTCTCCTGTATTCTACATAAGCTGGCTGTCTTAAGCATCTTTTATATCCCATCCACAGTATATCCTTGAGCTCTTTCACTTAATTACATTTCCTGTTGAACCATATTTTTCTCCATTTCAATCCTCCTCCCCTGTTTGTTACTGGGTTTACCATTGTTCTGATCTCTTCACTGTACATTTCACAAAACCTTTTATGATACTGGTCAATGCTCTTATTACAGACCTCCCTCTCACAATCAATACTCTTAAAGAAGCTGATCAGTTCCACATAGTTTCAACAATTGTATTTCTTTTTTGGGTGCTATACCTTGTCTGATCCTCCACCACATATTCAAAATCAAGCACTACTTGATCACTCTTGCTAAGAGCATTTTTCATATGTCCTATCTCCATGCTGCTGCATGTACAGACAAGGTCAAGCATAGATGGTGTATCATCTCCCCTAGTTCACATATGCTCCTGTATACCTCAAGGAGTTTGTGTCTCCATGACTCAACACCTCCAGAGGAATCCATGCTTTCTTGGCTTCCTTCCTTGTGACTGAAATCCCCTATTAATAATAGTACAAAATCTCGGAGAAGGGAGTATCTTGCGGCCTCCATCAACATCCTTATCGTTCCTTCATTGGACACAATGTAGACCTGGTTTGAGGCATTGCAGTTCCTTGGTGGGTCTTGAAATAACAGCAATAATATACATTTCCTACCGACAATAATCTTACCTATTATGTACTGTCTGAAAGCTCCATCTACTGATATTCCCTAGAATAAAGGAAATCCTTTATCAAGAGGGCTAATTCTGCCTCTTTTATCTTCTCTGTTCCTCTTCCTATTGTACATCCCTTTGGACAGATAAGATTAAGCTTCAATTCATCTGTGAGTTTCGTCTCCAGCACTTCCACAACATCAGGGTTGCAACCACTTGTGTGATCCTTGAATTTCAGTTCCTTTCCATTTGTCACTAAACAATTTGCTTTTGTACAATATACAGAACCTTCAGTGTAAGGCACTTGCTGCTTACTAGTTCTGGCCTCCTTGAACCAGAAGTGATATAGCTTGGAGTGCATTATGAGAATCATAATTGATTTCTATTTTGGAGATTACTCAGTTAAGCTAAATGCAGCATGAACACCTTATTGTCCTGCAGTAAATATGGAAGATTCTCTTGAGAGTCTGGCTATTTTCAATTTTTCTTCTGTAACTACAGGAAAGCCTACAACTTAAGTATCTTATTTTATCTACATGAGAAGTATCATGCAGAAGGAATCTGCTTTATCAGTATTACTGTTATCAGTATTACAGAAACAATGTTACTTTTGTTAATTTCTATCCAGTCCCTTCAAAGTCTGATCTCAGGAACATTCCAGGAAATCAAATTTATGTCTAAATCACTTTCACTTATGGCATCTTTTATTCTTACATTAATAAGTTTAGAGAACCTTGGGTGTTAATTAAGACCTTAGTCTTATCAGCAGTGAAATATCCTAACGTGTAAAGTTAGATGCTGTATATCTAAGCCTAAAGATATACTTTAAGCCAAGTTCTCTGTGCCTCAAATTCATGGTGAGCCCATCAGAATCTGCATACAAACTTTCCATGTTACAGGATCTGAATTCTCCTGAGCATTATCTAAGATTATGGGCATTGTCAACCAATTTTAGGATACCATCCATGACAGACAAATATATCTGACAACCATAGTCCAGTTTCAATCTACATAATAAATCACATAACCTTAGCATAGTTTTTCTATCTCCTCCCAAGAGTAGTGAGATTACATTGAAAATTTTTAGTGACTTTAGTCACTTCATCTTTAATCTTTGATGTGTTTATTATGAGGAGCCCGTATCAATTGCCTTAAGAAAAAAAAAGCCCAACACTTTTTGCCTTCTCTTCATATGATATGAGAATGCCTTTCATTAATACAAGTGGAACTGCTGATCCTTTACATGATCTTTAGTACAGCTATATTTTTTGTTCAGCTGGTAATCTCATTAACAGTAGCTAACAGCAAGCTCAAGATGTGATGATGGACAACAGATAGCCAAAGCATCAACAAAAAAGGGATAATCTAATATCCCCTGGAATAATATCTATAACATTATTAATGACAGCAATGAAGCAAGTAACACTAAACATCCTGCCCTGCAGTACAACTTCTTGTGGGAATTCTCTTGAGTACTCATTACCAATCCTCACCTTTAATTTTGTCTTTCAAGATCTGTTGAATAAACCCTAATAGTGTTCCTCAAACCCATTTTGTGGAACTGTCTCATGATACCATATCCCCAGGAAGTCGCGCTGGCTTTCTCCAAATCAAAGCACAATGCTTCTGTACAATGATGAATAACAAAACCTTCCTGAAAGTCACTTGATATGGGTGTCAAGGGGCCTTTAGTAGATCAAAAGTTTCTAAAAATATACTGGAATGGAGTGATACATATATTCTTCAAGATACTAAACCAATTTAATATTATTAATTTTTCAATTAGTTTGCAAAGACAATTAACAAGTGCAATAGGTTTAAACCTTGAAGCAATAGTAGGATCTTTACCTTGCATAAGAATGGCAAGGATTAAGGATATCTTCTAATTACAAGGGACTACACAAAGAATCCATACCTATGATAAAATACACATATGCAATACCTTTTTCTCACATTCTAATTGCACTGCTGCCAAACTTTCTCTATGTCTTTCATCTTGCTTCTTTATCTTATCCTGATAATCCTCAGCTTGTTCTTTCATCTTGTTTTGTAGTTCTGATATCTTGAGCTCCAATTCTTCCATTATCTGTTGCAAAGAAAATGTAAGAACTGTAAACATTTAAAATTCTAAAAAGTAAAGAGGCAAAGGAGATAAAGGTGAGTGTTCATACTATAGAGGTATAAGTTTGTTGAGTATTCCTAGAAAATAGTATGGGAGGGTATTGATTGAGAGAGTGAAGGCATGTACAGAACATCAGACTAGGGCGGAGCAGTGTGGTTTTAGAAGTGGTAGAGGATGCGTGGATCAAGTGTTTGCTTTGAAGAATGTGTGTGAGGAATACTTAGATAAACAGTTAGATTTGTA
>JAYMFT010422049.1:0-17585 GCA_038088735.1 Panulirus argus
AAAACAGGAGGGGAGGATTTCCAGCCCCCCGCTCCCTCCCCTTTTAGTCGCCTCTTACGACACGCAGGGAATACGTGAGAAGTATTCTTTCTCCCCTATCCCCTGGGATATATATATATATATATATATATATATATAGATAGATAGATAGATTTATTTTCAAATCTGACTTTGAAACCAGTCCTCAAATACTAAATAACAAAGTACAATGTATATGTTTTTTTCTTTATATGATAGCTTAACATTCATTGCTTTCCACAGGTAACACTGCACTAGACATCGCTAGATTCACAACAAAAACAGAGGTTATCAATCTGATTGAAGGTAAATCAACCAGTTCTATTTTCTCTGCGTCTACTTTTGGAATTACTGTAAAGATTAAGTTTTTGATGAAGAGACATCTGGTTATCAGCTTACTAAAAGAGTGTCTTGTATATATTTGTTTATGAGAGGAATGCTATATAGATAGCTTTAACAACTAAGTTTTTTATGTAGTTTATCACTGGAGAAGTGCCTTATAATTTCTTAAAACACAGTGCCACAAAGATTGACTTTTATTTGAAGGGTATGATACAGATGCATGCATCAAAATCCCTACTAGAAAATGTCACTTATGTGAATTTGTGTATTGCTTGTTGTATCTTAATTTTGACAGAGAGATAATTTGTCCAGGACTGATTGAACTAAGCAGACAGGTTTTTCAGGGACATTGCTGTGGCGTTCTTCAAAATATAAGCCTGTCCTAGGAAAAAAGGTGTTTACCAATAGATAAGGTCAGAGGGATTTATTTTGAATATTGGACTGTAGTATTCAGTGCTCATACAGGGATCCCTGCCAAGAATGAAAAGGCTGTTTGAATTTCAAATTCCAGTTTCTCATAACAAGCTTACCATGTGAATAAAGGATTATAATATAAATATTTTATTTGTAGGGGGTTGCCTTGCAGAGTTTCTGATGAGTACCAAGGTAACACTTTCTTCTTTAACTAATAGAGTACCTGTGTGTCATCTAAGGTTACTAACAGGGGTGACGGCAGGAGGCTGGATACCCTTCCCTCTTGTATTATCACTTTCTACAAACAGGAACAGAAGGAGTCAGGTGAAAGTTTGAATTTAAAGACTTAGGCTAGGTTGTATGAATGTTCATAACTGTAACCAGGATAAAAAGAAAGGGGCTAACAGCTAATTTTCAAGACAGAAACCCACATTTTCTGGCTCTGAGGAACAGCAAGCTGAAGTGGGATGGAATAGGATGGTTTAGAAATGTTCAAGATAAATTCCAAGGTTAGAATGAGAAAAAAAGCAAAAGAAGGGATGGAACTTCACATGAAAAATGAGCAGAGGGACTGTTGAGAGTAAGTGAAGTAAGTAAGTATGAGATTAATGTGGATCAGAATGAAAGTAGATTATGAAAGATAGGTGACTGTTAGAGCTTGTGTAGCTTGTAGTGAGAAGGTAAAGAAGAAAGGAGTGCTTATTAGGGGGAGCTTTTGCAGTTTTAATGCAAAAATAAAAAATTAGTAGTAGAGGATCTGAATGCAAGGGTAGTGATGCAGTAATTAGGGTGACATGAGGTCAGTGCAGTAACTGAAAATGGGGTGAAATTTGTTGGGTTTAGTGCTGATAGAGAAATCTTATAAAAAAAATATATATATATTAAAAAAAAAAGGTGCATACATAATAGGTGAGTGTGGTGTGCTAATCAACCTGTGTTCAAACGTGAGATTTTCAGATGTGGACATACTGAGGGGGTCGGCAGTTGGAATTCTGGCCATCTCTTGGTGGAGGAGGGTGTGAATGATAATAAGTTTAAGGAAAAGAGGAAACGACATTTGGGAATGAGGTGGTGAAAGTGAGCTACCTTGTAAAAGTGGCCTGCGGGTAGAAGTATAAAGATAGGTTGTATGAAGAATGCCATAGAGAAAAAGTAATAAAACCATAGTAGTGAAACAGGAATGAAGAGTATTTAGGGAAGCATTGCTTGAATACAAAAGAAGTGCATGAGATGTGGAGGATGAGATGTGGACATGATAAAAATGGGTAGTGAGTGGAAGAATATAGAAGTTAAATCACTTGTGAAAGAGAAAAAAATAGGTGCATGAACACTAGCTGTAGGGAAGGAGTGTCATTGTTTGGGAAGAGTAGAAGCAAAAGTTACAGGAGGTCAAGAGAAAGACACGAGGTGAAGAGTGGTTGTGTAAGAGATGAGATGAGGCAGAATCAACAAGCTTCAAAGAGAATAAAAAATATTTTAGAAAGGAGTTGAATTGTGTAAGGGGGAAAAATACAGCAGCTTAGGGTAACAGTGATGAAACTGAATAGAGAAATGTTAACAGGCTAAAGAGATGTGAACTAGGGATAGAGTGAGTATTCTGAAGGACTTCTGAATGTGTTAGATGATACAAGATGGCATGCAGAGTAAGAATCATGGCAAATGTAATGGTCAAAAGAGACAAGGCAGTGAAAATACTGTGCAAAATGAAGTATGGTATAGCATCAGGGGTGGATGGAATTGCAAATGAGTTTCCAGAGAAGAGGGGGGTGACAGTGTTATTCATTGGTTAGTCAGGCTATTCAACATTTGCATGGCCCAAGACAAGATGCCCTAGGATGGGTTGAGTGCGTGTATAAAGCCCTTGTATAAAGTCAAGGGGGCTAAAGTAAGTGTTCAAATTAAAAAGGTATACGTCTTTTGAGTGTAGTTAGGTGTATGAGTGATTGGTGATGAAGAAGGTGGTGAAATGCACAGAGTATCTGCTTAAAAAAAAAAAAATTTTTCTTCAGGATAGGAAGAGGATGTTTGCTTTGAGGAATGAGTTTGAGATGTAACTGGAGAAAGTGATTTGTAGATGGCATTTATGGAAATGAAGAGAGCATATGATCATGTTGGCAGAAATACCTTGTGGAAGATGCTAAATTTACTAAATGCTGTAAGGTGTTTTTACAGGGATGGCAAGGCAAGTAAAGAAGTAGAAATGAGTAGGGTGAATGGTTGCCAGTGAAAGCAGGTCTGCATCAAGGACAAGTGATATTACCAAGGCTGTTCAGTCTATTCATGATGGGGTGATGAGGGAGTTAATGCTAGTAGGCCTTGGAGCATAGGGCAGATCTACAGTTTGCTAGGGGTGAGGGCATAAGAGGTGAATCAGTTGCTGTTTGCAGAGATGGTTCTAGTTGCAAACTTCACAAGCTCCATAAGCTAGTAAGTGAGTCTGGGAGAATGTATAAAGCCAGAAAAAAAGGAGGTGCACTACAGGGGTACAGACAACAAGCTTGAGTGTAAGCTTAAATGGCAAGGATCTAGAGGGAGTGCAAGGCTCAAGGAACCTGGAAGTGTATGTGGCAGTGGTTGGAACCATGTGGGCTGAAGTGAGTCAGGGAAGAAGAGGTAGTTCAGGTTCTGGGTGCATTAAGGAATGTGTGGAAGGAGAGGTCTCGTCTGTAAAGGCAAAGATAGATATGTATATATGAAGGCATAGTAGTCCCAACAGTGTTGTAAGGCCATCTGTCTTTGGCCTTAAATGCAAAAGCAAGGCAGAGGTTGGAAGTGTTGGAAATATAATGCCTAAGAATGATGCACAACATCATTGTTTAAACTGATAGTGCCAAAAGATTTGTGGGAGAAAGTGCACTCTGATTGAGAGGGCCAACCTGAGTGTGCTGAAATGGTATGGGCATATGGAGAGGATGTATGAAGGCTGGTTTGCTTAAAGGATCTATGTTTAAGTGGAGGGAACAAGGGAGAAGGCACTACTAAGAAGAAATGGAAGGAGGGAGCAAATGATGGCAAAAGGCATGGAATGAAGAGAGTGAACTGGATTGTTGTGGTGTATGGGGTGCAATGTGCCATCAGTAGGCTGAACTAGGGCATGAGAAGCAGTCAAGCTCCTGGTTTCGGTACATTACACATGGAACCTAAAAACTGTCTGCATGCAACTGAAGTCATTGTTCATTTGTTCCTGGCTATACCTCGATAAAGTGAGAGAGGCAATTAGGTATAAAAGAAAGATCCTGTGAAAGTTTTGATTTGGGAAGTATCACACAGAAAGTTTTTGTAAGAGGACTGCCATAATTAGTTTTTTATCAGGGGAATTCCATATACTGTAAATGGATTTTGATCAGGTATCAACCACATGAACAGAGCGTACATACTGGTAGCTTCACAATGGTTGATTCTCATATAAGCAGCTTTTCACAAGAATAGTGACATTTAGGCAGCTTTTTGCACTATAGAGAATGTCTTCCAAGGAAAGGACCATGTGAAGAAATACTGCATCATTCATCACCAGAGGAATATCATACTGACAGATTCTTAGACAGGGGAGTGCCTTAAGATCTCTTAACAGAATACTAAGTAGATTGCTTTTCATTGTGTAAGTGTTATTTCAGTATTTTCTCACTGAATTACATCACAGAGAATGGATATCAGTAGCTGGAGGTTTAAAGTGTTTTTCATCTTCATGATCTAAATATACAATTATTCTGACCGTGTTTTTTTGTATTTTGAAGGTCACGATCCTGCTCACTGCAGTTAAAAATATCTCATCTAAGAAGGAACATCCTCTTTTCCTTTTGTATGCTGGTATACTAAGGTGAGCTGAGGTATTTTTCTTGTCTTTTCAGTCTACAATATTGATGGTATATCAAGCTTCCAAGAAACTTTGGTTTTTTAAAAAGGAGCTTTTAGTATTTGTTTCATCTGATCAACACATTAATTTAAAGCTAAAATTTCCCAGGAAAGGAACTTATAACCTAATGACAGAATTATGAATTAAGCATACATATATAGAGCCATTACCTGAATTTTTTTCTGAGGCTAGATCTTAATTTCAGAGCAGATGGGCCATAACTTCACCTGGCAAAAGGTCGCTGCCTCCATGGTGGCTCATTTTAGCTTCCTCACTAAAAAGCATTTCAGCAGTACTGAAATTCAGTGGGTTATGGAGCAGTTGAAAAATACAAAGGAATCATCAATTTTGCCAATATCCTTATTTACACACTGTTGTTCTCATCTTGTCATTTTCTGTTGCAATATTTCTTCAGTGGTCTTTAACTTAGGTTGGAAACACTGACTTCAGAATTAGCTGCCTTATCATATAAAACTTTTCTCAGCAGTGTTTGAACAAATGTTACATCATTACATTTGAGAACTAAGCAGATATTAACGTGAGTGATCCATACCTACCTCATTATTAATCACAGCATCTCACATTGTTTCTAATGGTGATGGGAAAGAGGTAAAATGTCTCATTCCTGGGCCTTGCAAAGTTCCCTTGATTTCATGTTTTTGTTTTCAAAACCCCTGTCTGTATCTGAATTACTGTTATCACTGCAAATGATTAGTTACTATAGGAAAAGACATTCAAATCTTTGAATAATTTATGGCTAAATACAAAGAGAAGATCCTAAACTGTAAAGTCATCATTATCTAATTAGCTAGATGAAAATTTAAGAATGTTACTAATCAACAGCTTTTTCATTTGAATTATATTCATGATTTCATAGATAACAGAATTGTTATATCTTGCTTGTAAATTCAATTTCATTGTATTACAAACAGTTGTATACTCTATATAAAAAAGGATTATCATGCAACAAGGTGAAAGAGGAAAAAATCAATGATTGTATTAAATTCTCTGAACAACCAATAGAGTGAGACTTGTCCTAAAGCTAGCAATGTCTGTCACATTCTAAAGACCCATACCATGGCTTGAAACCATGGTATGTTCAGACTGATCATGGTTAATTTGATGGTGATTTACTCACCATTGCATTTTCAGAACTAGTCATGAAGGAGTTGGTGGTGGGCAAATCATCATGGTATGTTCAGAACCGGGCAAGTAAAAGCTAGTCATCAGATGTTCACTATGATATGCTTAGAACTGATCATGAAGGAGCTGGATGTGGAATGATCACCATGATATGATCAACGCTGATCAGGAAGGCGTTGGTGGTAGGTTACTCTTCAAGTTATATTCACAATGAGTCATGGAGGAGTTTATGGTGGATAAGTTACTGTGGTATATTCAGAGCTGATCCTGTAGGTATGAGAGATAGGTTATTCACCATGGCATACTCATACCTGGTAATGGAGGGTATGAGCATGGATTATCACTAAAATGCATTCAAAGCTGATCATTAAGGAGTTGTTGGTGAGTTACTCATTATGACAAGCTTAGAACTGATCATAGATGCGTGGAAGAGTTGAATATAGCTTACTATACTCAAAGCTAGTCATGAAAATGTTTAGTTGAGGGACATTTCTGTGGTATGTATAAAACTGGTTCTGAAGGAGTTAGAATTAGGTTGCTTACCTTTGGTAGGTTCAGAACATATCATGGAAAAATTGGAATTGATGGTGGAATATTCACTATGTATGTTCAGATATAGTTACAGAGTTGGAAGTGGGTTACCCAATGCTCAAAACTATTCATGGAGGAGTTGATGGTGGACTACTCCCCAGTTGATATTTAGAACTCATTATAAACATGTTAAACATGGGTTATTCATAGTATGTTCAGAATTGACCTTGGAGCACATGGTATTGGGTCGCTCTGAAACATCTTATGTTAAAAGCTGATCTCTGAGGAGTTGAATGTAGGACACACACTTTAGGACTTTCAGAAAAGGTTGTGGAGGAACTAGGATTGGGACTCTCACTAATATGTTGTTTAGAACTGATCAAACAAGAGAGGAGTGGCTTACTCACGCTGGTATACTCAGAACTAGTCACAGATTTGTTTGTGGTGGGATACCATCATTATTATTGTTATTGACCCTATTACAGGGTTCCTGCAACTTTAAGGTTATGCTACAGTAAGTAGCAGGGAGTGTTGTACTCCTCTGGAGTGAGAACTTCCTTAGGAAGACTGTATTCGTTCCCTTTCACTGATGATGATATAACCAAGCCAAAAATGACTTTTCAATCTTGGAGTAACCTCATGCAGGCAGAGTCAGAAAACACTTACTGGGTTACTTACCATATTATACAGTACTCTGATCTGCTTCATAACAAGGGCTTCAGTCATGAATTGAAGGGCTGATAGAGGGCAGGCCTTAATTTAAAAAAAAGGGGGTAAAAAAAAAAGTTAGAATTTTGTAGAAAGAAAACGAAAGGGATGAGAAAAGTTGTTGACAAGATAAATAAGAAAAGGGAATAGACATGTGGTAGATGTAAAGAAAAGACATTATGTTTAACCTGGTAGCTTAGCTTTAAACAGACAAAGTATGATAAGCAGCCTTGAAGTTGAGAGTGCAAGATGCATAGGTATCACTTCTACACTACAAAGTCAGGGAGGTAATACTTTCCTGGACGGCTTCTGTCTACAGCCTATTACCTCCTATTCAAGGAGTATCAGTAGTTGTTAGAGGGTTGCTCACCATGTTATACTCCAAACTAGTAAGGGGGTATATATATGTTAAGAGGTTGTGCACCATGGTATTCCCTGAATTGATCAGATGGTTTTGAAACCATGTCATTAATTTACTAAGCATTACATCAACCTTATTTTAGAATCAGTTGCTCCAATACGTGGAGGTAAAATTAATAATCAGACAAGTCTGATAACTGGTAACTGGTGGTATAATCTCAGTACCTACCTATGAGTATCTACAATGGGAGTTTGCCAGAAAGGCAGATGCAAAGTACTGTATCTGCATATAAGATATTTTGAAAATTCAGACTTTAGTAAGAATGTACTTTTTGTAAGAATGTGAAATTACGGCATATAAATTTCTTATCTTCAAATGCTCTGGATATGCAGTAGTACTGAAGGAGACATTTGATTTATATTAGACTTTCATAAGCTAGTGTACTCATATCACTTTGCAATATGTATGCAAAGTACAGTATCATACACATATGACTATAGCCAATAAGCTGGTTGTAAAGTAGGGTGGCCCATACAATATGGAGTTAGTGTTAATCATAGGAAAATCAAAACCTAGGGGTAATAACAAAAGCAAAAGTATTGTTGGTATCTCATATATAGCTCTGTTATCCTTCTCTTTCAATATAGCAAGGATGGGCAATAATTTTTTTTAATTTCATTGCACATACTTTATGTCTAATTATATTAAGTCTACATTACCTCTCACGGCAATTTCATTACTCATCTTTTATCACTTATGTTTACATACTATTCATCCACACCATATGCACTTGTCAGAATTCACACTGGTTAGCATGGGAAATGTTCAGCCCAGTATTAAGATTGCAAATCACCATCACACCCTCATGAAGTTAAATACAAAGCAGTATTACTCAAAACATATGCTGTTAAGTGCTACATGTTAGCATATTCTATCATGTAACTAAAATAGGTGCCATGTGCTTTTACCACTGGACACTTGAATGTGTTCAAGATATTAGCGGCTTCCTTATGGGCATATAAAAGAAAAAGAATGGTTGGTGAATATGAAGTTATAGAGAAAATTGGAAGACTGAACAGCAGATGATTAATTATTTGAAGGATAGTGGGAAGCTTAAGAATGTGTGGGAGATCAGCTTGTGAGTACATGTTGCTAAAGTAACAAGAAAAGCATTAATGAGAGAAAGGAAATGCCTTCACTAAAATGCATAAATGCTACTGTGAAAGTCAAGGTAAACCTCTGTATAACCTAGAAAAGTTTAATCCATTTCATTATAATCAAGCTTCTGATCCCCAGAATTGATCATCTAAATTTGATTTTACTACCAAGGTTATTTAAGTAAGCTTTCTGACAAATGATAACTGTATGAAAATGGCACATAATCACTCCAAACTGCAGCAACTTAGCAGTATCACATCTAAAATAATTATTCCATCTAATATGCAGTGTAAATCAATCATCATGCAGAAAGTCCTCTTAACATTACATTACAAGAGTAATCTAAAAACACATATAATCAAAGATTGTTGTATACAGCCTTGTGTATCAATGTTTTTTATTATATATGATATTACTTAAGTTCTGATTATATAAAAAATACACTCACAGATGAGGTCTCTTGATACAAGTCATGAAAAAAAGTTAGATTTTGCATAATTTGTAAACTGATCAATGTAAGGCAAATATTTAAGGAGTGGCATAATTTTGTATTTTGAGTCAGATAATGCAATAAATATTTTTCCCAGTTTCTTAGTATCTTTGAATATCTCTACCATCCTTTTAGATAAAGAATTCAAGTTAATGAATGTAGTGATGGATGACTTTTACAATGGAGGCTCAAGTCATGGAAGGAAGTGCACATCAAGGCTGAGCCTTATTTAAAATATGGAGAGGTTAATGAAAGGGAAAAAGAAGAGACAAGGGAAAATATTTACAAATTCTTGAGGAAGTGAAAAACATGTTTTTTAAAATGTGCCAGGTCATAGTTATTGGGGAAAGTGTGAGAGGGTAACTATCTATATTTCTGATGTCTGTTCCCTACAGGAACTCCCATCAAGGGATGGCCACGGCAAAAGAGTCTCCATTATCCATGTCCTTAAACGCCTCTCTAGCATACAACATTCCATGGCTTCTTCCTCTATTTCTCTCCCTCCAGTATTCCTCCACCCTATTTGCCCTTGTCACAGGTGGTTTTCCACTCACACCAACCCCTTTAACTGTACCATCAGAGACTCTCCTCATAAACTTTAAACTTCCAGTCTTGCATTCTTTCCATATGCCCAAACCTCAAAGTATTACATTTCAACGATTCTGCCGCTCTACAATTCACTCTCTTTTAACGCTCGGCATAACTGGTAGACTCCAATGCCGCTTATTAGTCTTTTGTGCCCCACCCCAGACAGGTTAACGGCAGAGGGCAACTCTAGCACAGTGTTCCCAGAGGCAGTGAGGCTCCAAAATTGCCAAAACTAAAAGCAACTCTACACCTCAAGTGTTTGTCCAAATCTAAAATTATTGCCCTGATGTAATTGGGTAACACCTCCTCATTTAGTTCCACCCCTAAAGGTTGTACTGAAGAGGTCACCACAAGAAGGCAGGATGAGATTTAGCTACTTCAGTAAAACTAGAGTACCCCTCGAGGTGATGAAACTCAATGCTTTTCGCAATTTCAAGCTTCTTTACTTTCCACAGTAGCAGCACCTCCTACTTCATTGGTAACAATACTGCCACTGCACAAAGAGGGTAAAGTCCCAAAGTTATGAAGTGTATGGAAACAAACAGTTATCAAAATAGCCCACCCTAGAGATGCCCATAGCCAAACAGCAATAATGTGATACAGCAGCTTGCTAAGTATTGCATGGTCTAGCTATGGAGAGGGACACACAAACTGCCAGCTCTTGGGAGCAAAAACCAGAGCAATACCCAGAGAAGAGGGAAAATGAACCAACATTGCAGCAGAGGGCAAGCAGGTAAAGTTCTGAAGTTGGCCTGGGTGAGTTTATAAGTTGGACCATTTTTGACTCGATTTGTACTGTAAGGCTGTAGCGTTAGAACCATTCCAGATGTGAAAGCAGTTCTCCATACGAGGACAAATCAATCCTTTGAACAAACTGAACAACTGTTTAGAAGAAATGAAATTTCAACATCTACACAGGACTCCCCATTTCTTAGAGGCAGTCCTAGCTATTTCCATAATATGGGGTTCCCAAAATAGAGTGGATGTTACAGTAATGCCAAGAATGCTCAATGAGTAAAGAGGTGGAATGAGAGGAAAGTTGTGAGCAACTTTTGATAGAGAAATGGGCAGACTGTGGATCTTGGAGGTATTAGACTTAACCAGATTTTGTCTACCCCACTCAAATATCCTCTCCAAGTCTGAGTTTATTGAGGAAGTTGTGTCAACATGAGATGCAGATTGAGTGAGAGCAGAAGGTGCAGAACTGAAGGATGCAGAGGATTGCAGTGTTGAGTCATCAGTGTAAGAATGCAATTGGTTATTTGTGGAAGAAATTAAATCGTTAATATAAAGGAGAATAGTGTAGAAGACAGGACAGAACCTTGAGGGACATTACTGTTGACAGAGAATGGAGAAGAGACTGATCCAGAAACCACAGAGATAGATCAGCCAGAAAGGAAGCTGGATGTGAGAAAGCAGAGTGAGGGAGGGTAGCCAAAAGAGGGGAGCTGAGAGATGAGAGCCCTATGCCACACCCTGTCAAAAGCTTTGGATATATCAAGGACAACTTCCCAGGATTCCCAAAAATCTTTCAGGAATGATGTCCACACATTAGTAAGATAGGATTTTGTCTTACAGATGCCATACTAATGATGGAAGAGAAGATTCAAGATGTCTGAGGTTATAGGAAATGGGGAGGGATTCAAAGGCTGGAAATGGTAAATGTTAAAGCAACAGGACAGTACTCAAAGAGGTTAGAATGGTCACCCTTGTTTGGGAAGGGATGTACTAATGCATATTTCCAAGAAAAAGGGAAAGTTCTGTTTTTTATCAGACATGGAACAGATGAGTAAGCTCATAGGCACACTCTTTCAAAAAACAGGAATGAATGCCATCAGGACCATAAGCCTTGCTTGTGTTGAGAGAGAGAGGCACCCTTTGGACAGTTGAAAAAGAGATTATGGGAAGGGTCATAGAATTAGTAAGAGAAGCATCAGGAGGTTAAGTAACATTAGTCATCCAAGTTAGAGTTAGAGGAGAGATGGGAACCAAAGAGAGTTGCTTGTCTACTGGAGATGCAGCTATATGTAGTGCATTGCCATACAGCAAAAGTTGTGGCGTATGTCCTCATCCTATAGGAAAGTGAGGACTGACAGAATATTACATAAACAAAAAGTAACATCACTGTACTATTCTATAGGAGGTTGTGCATCCAAGAGGCAAGTCACTTCTGAATTTAGAGAGACAGGAAAAGAAGTCAATCTGTATTAATTATCTATTAGTACAGTAGAAGAAGGAAGGTCTTTACTCATGAGGCTCCATCTCTTAAACTTTCTTTCCAGTTTACAACTATCTGATGTAAGAACTTTAAGACTGAAATCTAGTTTCCCTATATTCTTGTTTTCCATGGTGAACAAATCTATGGCTTCAAACCTTTTCCTATAACTCAACTCCCTCTGAGCTTTAAATGTGGTGACCAAACTTGAGATGCATATTCTAAGTTTGATACAAGCTGTAGATAGTTTACTGAACATATCAATTTTCCTAACATGGCATTTTGAAGATACAGTGTTCACAAAAGCCTTGGCTGCCTCCCGCTAACATTTACAAAGACCATATCACACTTACGCTTTAGAACTTCGTCATCTCTCCTTTGGCCTTCAATACCATCCACAGATATCTGGACATGGAAATGGCAAGGTTCCTGAAATATTCTAGGTCCATAGGGTCTTGATCTCCTGAATTAGGTGAGGCACTGATCAGGCGCTCCAGGAAGCAACCGCTTAATTATGCATTCTGATTGCCCTGTGCACCTAGAAATCTCATGAGTGCCCACATTTTTTTGCTTCCAGGCAAGAATTTGAGCTTTCCCTTCCTTCAAAAGGTAAGAGCCAACCTTTTTGAAGCATAGGTGGAGGAAATACAGCACCCAGAAGAAAAATTCGAAAAATGAAATGGCAGCCAGGAGAAGTAGAAAGAACGTCCATCTCTGGAGATAGCCCGAGGCACACTGAGGCGAGTTCCTATTTCTAATGCTCATATCATTTGAAGCACTAGTCTCAGCAACCAGATGTATGATGGTTTCATCCTAGAATGTCATATGCTTGTATCCACAATAAACCTTAGCCGTGTATTGCCTTTGAAAATATATGGAAGGGGGCAGACAAGACTTTTTGTGGATACTGTGGCTTGGGTACGATGTCAACCTCTAAGTTCCTTACTAACTTTACTTTCCTGCCCTAGGAATCCCTTCTATGGAGCTCCCATAGTGCACAGGAAACCAATCATGACCACCAGGCAGGACCACAGGTCAAAAAGCATGGTGATGCGTGTTTATTTGTGTGAGGTGTGCACAGGACAGGCAAAGAGCAGGTGTTTTTTGTCTTCAGAATGAAAATCGTATCATGGGCATCATGGGTCTTGAGATATATTTGTAGTGATGTGGGGATAGGTGATGTCCAAAGCATAAATGAGAAAAAGTCACACATGCATCCCTGGGAGTGTAGTTTTGATAGACTTAGGATGGTGGTTGCTTAGTGCTTGTGGAGTCAGTACTGTGGGTTATTGCCTAGTTAATATCATGTTGTTGGGGATGGGAGGATGTGTGAGTAGAGATTGCAAAAATGTGAGGAAGGAGCACTTTTTTTGTTTCTGCTTGCATTTAGTGGTTCATTACAGTGTGGTTTGGTTGGGAGACGTTTAGGGCTGTTGAAAAGAAATGTGTATCAAGAGCATTGAAGTGAGATGGTATTGGAATTACTATTGTCTCACTGTGTAGATGTTCAGTTTATAAGCTTGGAAGGCATTAGGTGAATATTCTGAGGGCTTTCTTTTGTGTGGTTTGCAGTTTTGTTGTGCTGGCTTTACACACGGTGAAAGATTAGACTGCTGAAGCATACTTTAAGGTGAAGCAAATAGATATGTTGTACAGACAGGATTTGTACAGGTTGTACAGTAATTCAAGGATGTGTTAGAGAAGTGCCAAATGATTTGCTGAAATATATTGCCATGATTAAGGAAAGAGAAGGGGGTTGGTTGACTCCATTAAGAATGTGTTAAGTGAAGTCCTTGCGCAGAGCAGCTCCTACCAATGAGTTTCCGTAGCAACATTTTGTAATAGCAGCAGAATTAGCACATGTATCTCACAATTTGATTTGTGTTTTGAATGATGATTTCACTCAGTTGTTTCTAATCCTCTACTATTTGTTTTGCACCTGTAATGCTATCTGTTTTGAACAACTACTCCCCTGAAATAGTTGCATAGTATCTGTTCAGGTGTCACTTCATGTATGCAGTTGCTGAAGTTTTGTTAGCTGCCCATGACTTATTTGTTCAGATATCTCCTCATTATATTCCATTAAGTTCTCATCTGTCCATCAGTAAATACTATCCAAATCCCTTTGTAGTTTTTCTTGATCATCTTCTCTTTTAACTGTTTTACTTACTCTTGTGTCATTAGCAAAACATTTCACTGTACTCTCCCTTACTTCCTTATCATGTATGAGATCATGATTCCAAAAAGTATTAAGGTATGAACATTTCCTTGTGGAACCCTTAAAAGAATATCTTCCTCAAACAAGTTTCTGTTTGCAATTACTCTAAACTTTCTGTTAGTCTGAAATTCTTTGATCTGTTCTCCTACTGTAGTACTGAGTGATTAGGTCTACAGCCATGATGTGTAGATGAGAAGGACATCTTCCCTGATTCTGTTGTGGAGTTTTTCATGGAGTTTGGATATTAATGACAGTAAAGATACAGGGCAATAAAAGAAGAGGGAGTTACAGGTTTTAAGGTGGCTATTATGTTATGTTAGCAAATTTCTGTATGTTTAGGATTTTGTTGTTCAGCCAGGAGCAGTTAAAGATGTCTTTAAGTGCTTAAACTGCTTTTCAGCCAAGGTGTTTTATGTGGAAGTTTAATATGAGATCAGGTCCAGTAGCAGGGGTGTTCTTTAAGGTCTTAAATGTATTTTGCATGTCAGTAGGTGTGAAGAGTGGGTGGGCAGTTGTATAATTTTTATAACTGTTACTGTTTAGGGAAGAGGTTGATTTGTAGCTGATTTCTAAGTTTTGTTTCAGCATGTTTGTTGGTATTTCTGGGAGAAAGGATATCACTATTGTGGATTAGAAGTGCTTCATGGACTGAGACTGGAGTGGTATAGAATGCATGAATTTTCTTTGTTGTTCTCCAGATATGATTGTAGTGGTTTAGTGGTCCATACTGTCAAAGGTGTCCCACTTCTGTTGTCTTTGTGGTCCCAGTGATGGGTTGTGCATCTCATTCATACTGTGAAAACATTATGAAATGTGTCCCAGTAGCACTGACAGGCCACCAGGACACATTCCATGCCAGAGATGGAGACCCAGTTTGTTGTCTGTTTTTCAGTGATTAGTGATGTATTATTCAGTTTTCATGCTTTCTATAGTATCTTCCAATGACGAGTGGTTTTGTCAGAGCGTGTCTTCTGTATGAGTTCTGCAAGATGTGGGAAGAAGTTTGGGTTATATTTCTTTCTATGGCTTTGATGTGTGCTTTTTATTGGTTTGGTTAGTGGTGTTGATGTAGTGTGAGACAGAACAACATGAGGATGAGAAGCTGTCAAAAGTCTGGATTCTATGTACTGCGTGAATGCTAGCTAATGTGCTTTCCAATTGTTTGCATATATATTTGACGATTGTACGAGTTGGATGGGTTACCTGAAGTGTTATCAGGATGGATAAGCAGTCAATGGAGAGTTCATTTAGTGTTCTCTTGGTTCTAGGTTTATGTTGGAGTGCAGTAACTAATGTATGGTCAAACTGACTGTTGAAGGGGTGGATTGAAAGTTTGTTTGGTTGGTTGTGAAAGTAAAAGATGAAGGGCAGAGCTCAAATTGGGTGGGGATGGCATTCCCTTTGTTATCTCAGAATCAAATAACCAACCCCCTTTCTAACTAAATGAAATAGATTTTGGAAATGTAGAGCGATGTGTGTAAAACTGAAAGTGGATGACAAGAGAAGGTTGATTATTACTGTTTATGCAACTGGCCATGAGAAAAAAAATCATGAGAGGCAAGCATTTTGGTAGCAGCTGATTGAATGTGTCAGCAGTTTTGATGTAAGAGGCTGGGTACTAATGATAGCTGATTTAAATGCAAAGGCGAGTAATGTGGTAGTTCAGGGAATAATTGGGCAGCATGGGGTATTCAGAGCTATGAATGGAATGGTGAACAGTTTGTGGAGTTGTGTGCTGAAAAAGGACTGATGATTGGAAATACCTGGTTTAAAAAGAGGGATATACACAAAAACAGACTGAACCTCTATCATCCATCAATCTTGGGACCTGACAACTGCCGGACCTTAGAAAATGCCGGAAAATAGACAATGACCACAAAGGGAACCCCTATGTAAATAATACAACCAATAATGCTATTAAACAAGGTTCTGCTTTGGAATGTGCCGAACAATTGTAGAAAATCAAAATATTTTGCTCTTTGGATCGAGGTCAACAGAGTTAAGCCACGTCCACACTATTGGGCAGTTCCCGGCTGATTGTGCTATCACCGATTAAAGTCTGTTGGGTATGCCTGTGTTGTTGTCCACACTGTTGAGGCGGTTGGGCAGTCAAGTCGTACAGTAGTCTGTAGGTGGTCAGCAGGCCACGAGTGCGGTATCACCATGAGCAGCAAAGTTGAAAGGAAAAAAATAGTGCTGTGTAGCGTATTGATTGCTGTGCGTAAAAGAGAACAGTGCAGAAAACTCTATGGTGTAAAAAAGTGATAACTTTTTGTGGCTGTCAGCGCCGTTGCTGCAGACCTGGCGTCAAACCACCAGGCAGTCTGATTTCGCTCAACTTCGGGTAAGGGCAATCCGCTGATTTGCCTGTCAAAGTTGCCACAAAGTGTCTGAAGACGAACTTAACACTCATGCCCGCCGGGCACTGTCCGATAGTGTGGATGGTCTTTTACAGTGTGCTCTAGCTTGATGAACGAAGTAATTTTCAAACCATTCAAGAAAAAGTTTGGTTTTCATCAATTCTTTTTAGTACCATGGTAGATAAGTGGAACAATTTTCATTCCTTCAAAGTTTTCCGAAACTTTAAACTTTTCCGGCTTTCATTTTCAGCAAAAACTTAAAAATCTGCTCCTTTTGTTTCTTTAAGTCATACACAGTTGACGATCCAATCTCACAGTACTTACACAAATTCTTTACAGAAGTTCCTTTATCTAATTTTCTCAGTAACACCACCTTTTCAAACATCGATAATAATTCATGCTTACGCTTATCAGCACTATAATCATCTTATGCACCTCCTGGTCTCTTGGATGACATCCTCAAGGGCTAAGATACAGCTAAATACAAGAAATTAATAGGACTGTTAATTAGCTCGGCTGCAGTGTGAACAGATTTTGGCGCCTTATTGCTGCTAACTTGCAAACAGCGCCACCCTGTTGGCAGATCCACAAACTAATGACATAAGATTCAGATAGTGCCGGAGCATGGGAGTTGCCGGTCTTCAGAGCGTCTGATTAGAGAGGTACAAATTGTATATATCTGTAAGAGAGATTGTCAGCAGGCATTATTTGATTATATATTAATTGGCAGGCATGTAAATGAGAGACTTTTAGATGTAACTGTGTTGATAAAGGCAGTTGGTGGGATGTCTGATCACTAGTTTGTAAAGGCGATTGTGAAGATTTGTAGAGGTTTTCAAAAAAAGAGGGAACAATGTCAGTGAGAAGAGAGTAGTGAGAGTAAACGAGCTTGGAAAAGAGACGTTTGCAAAGAAATACCAGGAGAGTTTAAGTGTAGAATGGCAAGATGTGAGAGTAAATGGAGCAAGGGGAGTGGATGAGGAATTGAAGGCATTTAGGGAAGAAGTGCTGGACTCATGCGGTTTAGCGGTTAATGTTCCTAACCATGATTCATTCACGGGCCGCCCAGGGTCGAGCTCATAGGTTTTATTCCTGATTTTTTTTTTTTTTTGAAGGCTCCTGTCACGGACAAAAGTCCACATCAAGGCCGGGCCCTAATTGAAATATAGAGAGAGTTGAGAAATTG
>JAYMFT010422060.1:0-17584 GCA_038088735.1 Panulirus argus
AAAATATATATATATATATATATATATATATATATATATATATATATATATATATATATATATATATAGGCCTCGTATAAAAGGTTTCTAAAAGCTTAAAGCCATCTATACGGATTCGTAAACTGCGATCCTCCTCTTTACCTCCCTTATGAGCCTTATATGGGTCAAGACCTTTCAGCACTACGTTTACGTCTCCCTCGATAACTTCAAGTGCTTCCCAAGACCTCCTTCCCCACTCCATCTCAGCCGTGTTTAGGGACACAAGAATCTTTCACTATAAGGACAATTCTGAAAACTTGCCAGTATGCGTTCGCATGCGTGGTAGGAGAACATGTATGTGTGCCGCTCACGTGTTCATGTGGGTTGCATGTGAACATGCCCCACGCTTTTCAGTGTGACAAAATTTCGACTCCCGATATGGAGCGTAAAAATTGGGGAAAAATATAATTTCAGAGCACCGAACAGACAGACAGACACCATGGCATTATAACTGGACAACGAGAGAGGCTTACAGACTAATGAGGTCTGACGACCTAACCTTCAGGGAACAAAGCGCGACACTCAGTCGCCTCTTCCAGAAAGAACGTCTGGGCTGGATCTTGCAGACCTTCAAGACGAAGTGGTATTAAAATAAAAAAAAAGATACCTAATGTTGTCGCTCTTCAAGGCACTAATACCCGCACGGACAAGAATAATGGTGTGTGTGTGTGCTTAACATCACCTTGCAGGGCGGGAGAAACTTTATGAGAGTCGGAAAGCGTGCAAATATATCTCACGGCCAGCACTACTGACGCTGCGGAGGATCCGAACTTAACGGGGACGACTGACGACCAATGATGCCGTCCTCTCTCTCTCTCTCTCTCTTGCAGCGCAGACGGGAGAAGTAGAGTACGTCAAAAAATTACAAATCATAAAATCGAGGGAGGAATAACAGAGTCCTAAACTTATACCAAAAACAGTTTTCTACCGGCACGGCATATGCGTGGAAGATTCTCCTTAAAATCTGACTAACGAAACTCGAGCGTTGCGATATGCAAGCGATATATATATATAGTGAACACCTGGGGCGCAGAGACTTATCTCGCAAACGCACAACCCGCAGCCAGGGGAAAACACTATGGCGGGGTGTGTACAGTGGAGAAATCCAAGAGAGGGGCCCTTGAATGAGTATTTACAGAGCGTACCGGACCAGCAAAAGGCCCTGTGTCTGCGGTGGTTGCCTGGGGCCTGCCGTTCCCGGCCTCCAACACACAGCCTGCTCGACCAAAACGACCCAGCCCGAACCCAACCCAGCCGGAACCGAGGAGTTAAGAGACGCGTGTGACGTTTAACCGTAAGGCATGCGCTTGGAAGTTCGCCCCATGCACCCTTAAGGGTCAGCTTGAAGTAGACAAGGTCGTTATCACCCAAGGGTCGTACCGTCGTGCTCAAGGGGGAGGGGAGAAGGGGGGTGGGGGTTCAAAGCCTCGGGGGTGCGGTGGAAGGAATGCCTTGCATGCGGGTCCCCCCCCCCCTACCACCACCACCGCCCGCGCAATGCGGAAACCTGTGGTAGCGCACCCCCCCCCCCAGATAATGGACCAAGCATGGCTGTCCGTGTGACATGGACGTGGCCGGGGACACGCAAGTCTCCACTCCTGTGGCAAGCATGAACGTCCTGCAGGACGCGCGTGCGTGTGTGTGTGTGTGTGTGTTACGGGGGGTGGAGGGAGAGTTTTACACTCGTCTTGCCCCCGTCTCTTAACCTTGTATCATATGTACCTTTGTCTTTGCTCGCGCAAGTGTATATACACATGTTCTTCTGTGCTGTCCACCACGCTCCCCTGGTGTTCACGTTCTCATTTGGCACACTCATGTTCTTTTGTGTGGTACACTAGCGTCCTTGTGTGGCGCTCATGTTCTTTGTGTGGTGCTCGCTCTTGTGGTGTGGTACACATGTTCTTGAGTTCTTGCGTGCTACTCATGTTCATGAGTTCTTGTGTGGTACTCATGTCCTTGCTTGGTATACCCTCCCTTGTGCGGTACGTATTTCCGTCCTTGTGTGGTATGTAGACCCGTCCTTGTGCGGGACGTACACCCGTCCTTGTGTGGTATGTATACCCGTCCTTGTTTGGTTCGTACACCCGTTCTTGTTTGATACATAAAGCCATCCTTGTATGGTACTGACACCCGTCCTTGTCTGGTATGTACACCCGTCCTTGTCTGGTATGAACATCCGTCTTTGTGTAGTACGTACACCCGTCCTTGTGTGGAATGTACACCAGTCATTGTGTGGTTTGAACACCCCTCCTTGTGTGGTACGTATACCCGTCCTTGTGTGGTATGTACAACCGTCTTTGTGTGGAATGTATACCCGTCCTTGTGTGGTATGTACACCCGTCCTTGTGTAGTACATACACTCGTCCTTGTGTGGTACGTACATCCGTCCTCCTGTGGTATGTACACCTGTCCTTGTGTGGTACGTACACCCGTCCTTGTGTAGCATGTACACCCGTCCTTGTGTGGTATGTACACCCGTCCTTGTGTGGTATGTACACCTATTCTTGTGTAGTACGTACACTCGTCCTTATGTGTTACGTACACCCATCCTTGTGTGGTACGTACATCCGTCCTTGTGTAGCATGTACACCCGTCCTTGTGTGGTATTTACACCCGTCCTTATGTGGTATGTACATCTCTCCTTACGGAGTACATACACTCGTCCTTGTGTGGCACGTACACCCGTCTTTGTGTGGTATGTACATCCGTCCTTGTGTGGTACGTACACCCATCCTTGTGTAGCATGTACACCCGTCCTTGTGTGGTATGTACACTCGTCCTTGTGTGGTATGTACACTCGTCCTTGTGTGGTATGTATACCTATCCTTATGTAGTACGTACACTCGTCCTTGTGTAGTACGTACACTCGTCCTTTTGTGGTACGTACACCCGTCCGTGTGTGGTATGTACACCCGTCCTTGTGTGGTACGTACACACGTTCTTGTGTAGTATGTAAAATCGTCCTTGTGTGGTATGTGCATCCGTCCTTGTGTGATGTTTACACCCGTCCTTGTCTGGATCGTATACCCGTCCTTGTAGGGTACTTACACCCTTCCTTGTTTGGTACGTAAACCCGTCCTTGTGTGGTACATACACCCGTCCTTGTGTGGAATGTACACCCGTTCTTGTGTGTTATGTATAACCGTCCTTGTGTGGTATGTACACCCGTCATTGTACGGTACGCACACCCGTCCTTGTGTGGAATGTACACCTGTCTTGTGTGGTATGAACACCCGTCCTTGTGTGGAATGCAGGCAACAGTGCGGCATGAACGCCCTTGTCTGGTATTCGCCTCTTTGCTTGTGTTTGTTTATGTGAATCTAAAAACATAAAACTCCTAAAGGGATACCCGTGTGTGTGTGTGTGTGTGTGTGTTACACAAGTGGGCGCATATCACGTGCTTGTTACATTAACGCGCCTGTGGAAACATGTATGACAAGCAACAAGCACACTTGGACCGTACACATTAACGAGGCATACGAACACCTGTATGGCACACATGTATTTATTCATGGTTTATGGTCACACGTGATGCCTTTGAATGGCGTGACAGCACTTGCCGCGAACACTCGTTTGATAGCCCGTGTGTGTATGCTTGTTAGACCATAGGCCGTGATGTCTAGCTAACGGGCATGGGTAGATACTATGTTCTATATATTTTTTTTGTGTGTGTTTAGTATATGTTACTGTAATACCTATATGTTACAGAGAATACAAGACTGAAAAGTGGGTGGGTGCCTTGTGGTTAAGGGGGGTCATGCGAGTGGGTTGTGTGGGGGTGGGTTGGCCTGGGTAACGATATGCGTGTTCAACTACTCTTATTACGTTATCTTGTCTTGATAATTCTTTCGTAATCATCTGGTTGATAATAGGATGTACTTTAAACTTACCTGGGAAACAGGTCAAAGTTATTAACGTTAACAATTAAGACATTTGATGACATTACGGATTGCATAATCAGGTGAGGAGTGCAATGTGATTGGGTTGCAAAGGCCTACAGGGTGATCGTTTTTCTTGATTATGCCTAGCAATAGCATTACTCTGGTGACCACAGGAATGCTATTGCTAAGAACTGGCACGAAAACCATTACCCTGCAGACCTTACCAACCTAGTCACATTGTAGCCATCGCCTGATTATGCTACCCGTAATGTGACTGAATCATTCTTAATTGCCAGTGACTAACCTATCCCAAGGTAACTTTAAAGCACATCATATTATCAGCCATATCATTATAAAAGAATTATCAAGAAAAAGATAGCATAAGAAGAGTAGTTGAACACGCATATCGCTACCCAGGCCAACCCACCCCCACACAGTCCCCCTTAACCACAAAGCACCCCCACCCACTTTCCCTTTAACAGGCAGGACAGTTTCTACTCTGGCATGGAGGTAACAGGATGTACAAGCCTTTTGTGCTGGTGCTGGGATCTGAAACTTTGTGAAATGTTTTCATCTGATGTGGCGGACTTCCTCCGTGAAACACGATGTGTATTGTAAAGTTTCAATAAATCATCTGAACACCTGCTGAAGTGCGATTAATCCAACATAAAATCATCACGGACAGGGTCGAGCTATGGCATAGAGGTTCGAATCCTGGTTGCGGCAGTCGGTTCCCGTAGGGTATGGTCGATAAATTGGGTACCTGGTTCAGGCATGGATATATATATATATATATATATATATATATATATATATATATATACGTCTGGCGGTATTATGGGGCTCCCCTGTAAGAGGTCCTTCCTAGTCAACAGCATGACTCCTTTATGGAAACTAGTCCTATCAATTCATTCATTACATAGTTAAGCATTAGTGATGTAAGCGACTCTCATTTCCGCATCCGCAGAACATCCACATCCGCCCTTTGCAATGTAGATGTCCTCAGGATATTATTATAAAATCCCTTTTTCCAGCAGTTCTGAATTACCAAGTCACCTAATTTACAAACGTCAGAACTCGGTACAATGGCAATGACTGATGTTCAGCTTTTTGATGAACAAAAGGGAAGAGAATATGGACGAACGACAGCAACATCAAGACACAGTTCTCAAATGCCGACATGTCATCCGACACGTATGCTTCTGGTAACATCCACTGCAAAACGGCATAGCTCTGGCTCCATTCCACAGGTCGTTCGCCTGCTCGCTATCATGGCCTCCTTATTGAAACAAACCTTTTCTGTTTTTATTAATCAATTTCTATCGAGGCACCTATGTTATTGATACCCTAAACTGATATTACAAAATCTAAATCAATTCTTTAAACCTTTAGATATATGTTTTTTTTATCAATATATTGCAGAAAATGTGACAGTGTGTTAGTTAGCACCAGGCACGACAATGTGGTCATTGTGTTGTGCAGCAGCTGTTCTCAATATGATGCTGTCAATGTTTTCGAAGCAATTTATGATGGTCTTTGGTCAGGAAAGCCTTGCAGTTAATTCTAAAGTCCTTGTGACGACGGCGGCCTGTGCAGAAACAGACGACCTAGGTAAATCAAGTTAGGTAATCATGTTAAGATAGAATAGGTTAGGTTAGGCTTTTATCACAGTGACGATCCGACTCATTGTAATGTGTCTTCCTGTTCATATCTGTAATGAATACATAGCGGAAACCTGAAGGTAAGTAATATACACGATAAGAAGTAATAGTAGTAGTAGTACTATGATCTCCATATTTCAATCTTTTTTGTCTACGAGAGTCGAATTAACGTGGGTTGTTTGGCACTGTACAGGCTATGTGAGTACTACTCAGGCCCATGCCAACTGCTGTATGTGTACTTAATACATTCTTTATCCTTGCTTGACACAGTATAGGGATAAAATAATATAGGAGCTGCAAACAGAAAGTATGTGGTGTGAACAGTCAATGTACCAGAGCTGATAAGTGCTTTCTTATTATAAACCCGAAATGATCTGTTACTATTGATCTTGCAGGAACAATTTGTAAATTAAAAGAGGTCAGGATAGTGTTACTGCAGGTGTTACAAAAACATCTGCCATTTTGGAAAAGCAAACACACGCCTCAGTACTTAGCAAGAACTCTGGTTGTAATGTGATATTCATGGAGTCACAAGGTACGAGTTCAATGTGTAACTAGTTTTCTTGTTTATCCAGCGATGTTGCTTAGCGCTGTCTTTGAAAGGTATGATATTCAAGAACAGGACGAGGTAACTATAGTATTAAAAGGCATTTGCGATCCAAATATAAGGGACAACAAGGGACAATAAAAGAAATGCATAATAAAGAGGCTGAAAAGTTGAGGCAGAAGGAGAAATCAAGAGGTTCACTTCACTGCAAAGAATGAAATCTACTGTGAAGCAACCAAAACTCGAAAACTGCCTTGAAAAAGCAAAAATCTGGGAAACAGGTTATCAAAATCTAGAAGAATGAATACCTCATTCCTGATACACTTATTCTAGATCATCTCTTATTCTGTTAAGGTGAGTCCTAGACTTTATGCGCCTGATGACTGAAGAAATCACACCAAATTATAAATCAGAGGAACGTCAGTTTTATACCACATATGCAAAGATTTATACCCTGTATATAATTTCGTTTCACACAAAGTAGTGAGCATTCTTGAATCAATCAAAATTCTGAAGTTATTTTTCACCATCGACGCTTAGTTAGACAGCAGCTGAAGTGTCACTGCTCAGTTTTACTTCACATACGTTAAACAAGGAATCCAAAAGAACTAACTTGGTGCCGAGTACAGAAAAACTTTAGTAGAGCATCACACAGGTGTATACTCTAAGAATTTCAAGGTGATGACAGAAAACTGGAATATCTTCAATGACTGTGTTCTCACCATTCTGCGTGATGCTGGGCTTTCCATATAGAGAGATAACACTCTTTCTCTCAGATGTCAAAAACACTGTATTTTTCACTAACTACAATTCGTCAGTAAAAGTGGATTACAGTCCCAAAGAGCAATCTGTGACTGTTTCTATAAAAGCCGAAGGACTGTAACACATTTCAACCATTCTCCAACAGCTCAAGACGAGCAGGGAAAAAAGAAAATAAAAAAATCGAAAACACTGAGATCAGCCCGAGCCTCATGCCATCCACGACATAGCAGCAAGACAGAATAGCATATTACAGATGACGAGAATAATGACTGATCTTAACATGCCATTATAACTGTACGTTGCAAATTCTAAAATACTGCAGGAAAATAATACATAATGGGAGATCCTGACGCAATGTGTGGCTGCACTGTAACCGTTTGAAGATATCACCAACACACACACACACAAAAAGAAAGTATTGTGGTAATGCCTCCTACTGTTCCTCATAAAGATGTTTTAAAACGAGAAGTGATGGATCAGAGGCTGATCAAGGCATCAGGACCATGAGAAAACCTATAAAGTTGGGATATCAAAGAGACTTGATAACCTAGGATGGAAAACAGTAGTGATATTTTCACGGATGCAAGTTATCTCGATCCTACATACGAAATTTTTTTTTCTCATGCTCCCATGTCAAAAATCGTGTACAAGCAGTAGTCAGTCGTCTCTCTCTAAGATGTTACCGAGAGGGATCACACCGTTATACACTTTTACAACGAGCCAATTCGATAAACAATTGCGTCACGAGGCCACCAAACTTCGACATCCAAATTCAGCAGGCCCACCACTGGTTCTATGAATACGTACCAAACTTTCACTGGTGACGAAGAAGCCTAACTAGTGTCAACAAAATGCTCAGCACAAATGATACAGCAGCGTAAAAAAAAAAAAAAAAAAAAAAATACACAGGAGAGGGATTGTTTGTCTTGGCGGAAAAAGAGTATATATCCCGTTTTGAGTAAATTTGCTTGAACCTACTTTGCATATCCTCCATAAAGTGCACCGAGTGAACCGTTATTTCGTGGTGCAGATGTGATTTACGAAAAGAGGAACTGATTAGGCGATGACAAAGCAGAAAAGCTTTCAATTCTTGAAATTTAAATATAAAGGTTAAAAATTGGAGAGAATATGCCACTAAATGTAAAAAGAATAAGAAATAAATATTTTACAAAGTTTTAAGTACTTTAGTCTTAAAAGAGCAGAGATTGGGGATGTGGTTGCTGGGGTGCATTACGAGTTGGGTCTAAAACCCATCCTGGTAACACTAAAATGTCGAGCGTCTGACTCGTAAATATTGAAGAAGTTTACCAGAATTTCACTATCATTAGTAAGCTTCAACGTACTTGACATTAAGTTATTCGCTTTCCCTGTGAATCAAATAATATTTATGTTGCTGACAGAGCGGCCCACCTGTGTAGTTAATATTATAACACAGTTCATGATAAAGGGCATCACGTTAAGAACAGCTTGTTCGTAGGCATCCACAAAAGTACTGAATCTGGCATCCGTTACATCACTTTATATATATATATATATATATATATATATATATATATATATATTGCATCAAGGGTCTAGTGTGAGGCTGTTACTAATACCTGCTTTTGACCACTTCCCGGTGCATATATTTCCCAACTAATTCAAATATAACAAATTTATCGATCGTCCATCACCTGAGGTTCAAGCACTGGAGACGCATATGAGTAGGCACATTTTAATACATCCTCCCCTCCCTTTAAAGTATGTGACGCATACAATCTGTAAGAGTCTTATAGTATCACTTCGACATAAACAACCGTACAGAGAACTATTCATTCACAAGTTAGCTCTTGAACAGGAAATTACCGTGTTCTATAATAACGATCAATAAAGATACTAAAGCATATATACTTTGGTGTAAAGACATGGGAAACATATATATATAATATATATATATATATATATATATATATATATATATATATATATATATATATATATAAGGTCAGGAGACTAGGCAACACGAGTGTAAAATTCTCCCCTAACACAAATAGAAGTATAATCACAAACACTAATCACTCGAGATAACGATATTACAAGCCTAACACCCAAGCAAAACTTCCAGATTAAATCTTTCCGTAGCCCAGTGACCAAACACAGCAGCAACCGAACCTAAAGAAATACCACAGTTAACCTCAGCATAAAACCATAAACAGTCCCGCGGGATGGAAGCAACTATAATTAAAGTCCGTTCCCCTAACACGGATCAACCAGCTCCACTAATGGCGTACAGTACCCTAAGAGTTTTCACTCGTCCCGTGACAAAACTGTCACTCCCTTCGTTTTCACTATATCCATTTCTGTACGCTAAACAATCTTCTTAATATCTAAAATTACTGAAGCGATGCAGTACCCGATATCTACCAATTCATTAGCATGATTAAAATCAAGGAGGTGGTGTTGCATGTGACTAAAACTGAAATATTCAACCAAGACGAATCACTACCTTTTGGCCGATCCGTTAATTCACACCTGGGGTAAATACGGCCTTCAAGATCATTGGATATGTATTTCACGGAACATACAATGATATCGAGCAGTTTCCCTAGTGCCCTTCCGGCATGTCAACACTACAAGGATGCCATTTCATTCAACTGAACCTCTTGAATATATATATAAAGACATTCTAAAGTCTTCCGTTGGATACATCCGATACTATGATCAGGGCAGCGAGGACCTGCTGTGAACTCAAGACCATGGATCACAATCCTGACGAACGATGCTACTGACGGATGTCCCGCTTAAATAACCCTGCTCTCCTTGGCGGCCTTCTCGCCTCACACGTTCAAGGTAAGAAGGGATCCTGCAGGATGCTTTGCATATGTCCGTGACAGTACACTAGCATTAGTCCAGTCCTTTAAAAGGTGTTAATCAAACAAGAAGGCAGTACAATATCTTAAAGTGTACTTTCCACTATCACAATTTCCTCTTTATTCACAACAAATTCCCTGTATTCAGTTACTGAGGTCTCGTATATATTTCTACTATGTCTTATTTCGGTGTCATAGTCATTACCAATGTTCCCATTCGTTCTAAGTATAGTTATATATATATACCACGACAAGTCATCCTTACCCGGGAGCAGAGGTTATGGTAAGGGATATATTCAAAGTTTTGCGCCAGATTCTCGGTAGTTGGTGTTCTGGCAACCTCGCTCGCCTCACCACTCACTCAACGTTAAAGAGCCCACGTGCCTTGCTCATGGCCGCGGCAGGGGGGCATCTGGCCACTGGTGCTGGTGGTGGAGCAGAGGTGCTGTGACTGGGGTACTAACCCCCTCACCCCCAACCCTGTACGACCTTCAGCAGGTGGTCTGGGTGCCAGACCCCGTCTGCATCATCTGAAAGGGCACGAACGTAAAGCAGAGAGGCCCTCAGGGCAGTATCACGGAAAGAGAAATTAGTCTAAACTTACAACAAATCTCTACTGAAAAATGAAACGCGAACGCTCTCATTCATAAAACTCAACACGTCATTGCTGACAAATGAGAACAAACAGCACTTTATGCTGTCATGTCTGACATTCCCAGGCAATAACAGCGGCACGCCATGACTCACACTGAAGGTAGGTTAGCTATCTCAGGCTTAACAGTTTCTCTTGTCAAACACCGCTGTAACCCATTACAGTTAAGCGCCAGTGGTCTTCGTTCGATGTATTTCGGGGTAAGCTAATTTGACATTTCTCTTCAGTGCTGATTTTCATCAGCTCTTGAATGGAAATTATCAACACACAAACTCAGCACTGCAAAGTCGTCACACGGTGTCAAGTCACTGGCGTTCGCACGGGGCCAAAGCCAGTCAATTCAATTTCAAGACTAATCCTTGATAGAGGAATCGGGATCCTAGTGCTGTCACTTGGTAAGCCAATCACTTTCAGAATGCAGTAAGTTATGGCTGACGGTAAGTACAGTAAGTTATGCCTGACGGTAAGTACAACTGGGAATAGCAAGTAATGGTTTCTGGTAATCACAGGGGTAATGTTAGCAGTCACAGCACGGGCTGCTGGCCATCACTTGTTAGACGCTAATTATAGCCTATTTCCCCTCCCTCCGTGTACTTAGCCCTTATGAAATTACCAACGGACCGGAATTACACGCGAAACAAGGACACAAAGAATAACGAAAATGCAGCATATATCCGGGACGCAAAACGCTTTATAGGGTCAAAATACTTAGGGATACATACATACTGGCAGACTAAACAACAGTGGACATTGGATCAAACAGAAACGACTGACCACAGTCCTAATTTGTAACTGGAAGTCAGTCTACTTCACCCATTTTCGATTACCAATATTCGTATTCATTGCATTAGAGGGACAACAAACAGGAAGTAAAAAAAAAAGGAAATAACGTTTAAAACGTTCAAATACATGGAGAAACTTTGTTTCTGTGATCATACAAACAATCACACTCACTGTCATGATTAAAAAGATGTTTGCCAAACACAAAACAGATCCAAACGCCAGTTAAGAAAGGGCATGACGTCATACAAGTGATGCAAGGACAAATAAAATGTTAAACCTAATAGACTGCATATGTATGAGACACACGCGAGCTGTATTTCACGTTTAGTTATGAATCAGAACTGCTTTTTTTCTGAGTACTCTCTACTGCTACACATGTTTATTCGATGACAGAAATTGCTTCCACTTAAGTAATATTAAACGCAAGTAATACCAAAAACTTTCTTTGGCATATTTTTGTTTTTTCGAATGTAAACTTTAACTAATTTCCCTACGAACCATTACGATGAACTTAAGGGTCACTCATTCAAAACCTTTTTCCTTAATGTACTATGATGCAAATTACGAATCCTTGTTTACTATATACCTTCCAATGATCTTACGGAGGTCTAGCCACCATCATGAACTGATATATATTTGCTAATGCCATGGAGATGGGCATATTAACTCAGGCTCTTTCCATTTTCACGTAAACTACCTTTAATATTCCCCCACTGTGTTACAACACTCGTCCTCGATTACAGTTATGCGTGCCATAAAGCAATTAAGAATTTCCTTAAAACAATGCAGCACTACCAGGAAACGACATGACACGACACGGCAACGAAGTACATGCACATAACCCACCATCACCAAAACTGACGCTGAAAACCCGAGGACTTTTCTACCAAGTCGTCGCTTCCACCTACATACCACAGGCGCTGCTTCCTTATTCCACTCGCAACTGCGAATTCAAGTGAAACTCGACTTTTACGAAATTTTCTGGCATATTCGTAAAACGAAAGCGTATAACAAGGTGAAAGCGATACTGTGTTCCACTAGGCTCTTGCTCTATAAGCTTACCAAATAACCTGAGAGACACACGTAGAAGCCTACCTGGTCGTTGGGCCCTGGGGTGCCCTGGGCGGAACTTTACCGGTAGTAATTCTCTCCAACATTCAGCACACTCTTGGATTCACTAATACTAGATATTTCTCATAAGGCATATTTCAAAGCCAGTTCATCATCGGAAACAACCGTTTCGACGATATGTGGTACTCGAAAATACCGGCACTTGTGGTTACGAGTTCGAGAGATTTCTCTCAAGTGTTCCACTTAATTGGACTGAGTTTAGTGGCAGAACTTTAATAATTCTTTTTTGTGCATTTAAGTTGTTCTGCTTCAGTACTTGCCTAATCAACTATCACAGGTTTAGTAAATGGAATGGTCTCGTTGACTGCAAAAATGTCTGTCAAGTGAAGACTGGGATCCCCCCTTCCTTTTGAGCAATGGTTACACTTGCTCGCAACCATTTATGTCCATGTAAACAAAAGTCTGAAGGTTGTCACTGGGTAAAAACAGAACTGCAGTGCTGGGGAGCAGGAGGAGTGTTCGGGGGAAGGGGAAATTTTTTTAAGTCAGGAGGAAGCTCAAAGAATCGTATTTCTCTATTGTCTCGTATGCTTCACGCTTGTGTGCCTCCCTGGCGTCTCCCCGTTCTCTTTCCCCGAGTTTCTACACATAACAATACTTCTTTCCCTGACAGCGAACCGGCCCACTAGTCCTTTCATGAACTCTAAAATAGCTCATTGGAATTTGTTTTCACGCACAGGTTGCTGCAGCGACAATAATCACACTAGAAATGGTTATTTTGCAGTCTCGTCACGCCTGGTTTTGCACTTTTTTTGGTTTTTATTTTTTTTTTCTTAAGCTTGAGGCTTCAGTATCCGATTGCTACAATACACCTTCCTGCACACGCCAACTTGGTACACTGCAAGGGGTTCCTGCATGGAGCCTCCTTTTCACGAGCAGCAGCAGTAGCACCGCCTGTGAACCGTAGGAAAATGCGGAGCGGTCTGAGCGGTGAGAGCGGAGGAATGATGCTCCCTCACACTCCCGCGGCCACCGCCATACTGCCTGACAGCTTGCTCGGTGGACGCGCCAGTCCCGCTCACCCAGTCAGACGGGCTCTGCCAGGCTACCTCGACAGGTTTTCAGACTTACCACTGCCACCTCCTTCCTCTACCACGATAGACAGGGCGGCAGGCGTCTTGCAGTAAGTATATTACCTGAAACTGTTCACAGTCAAAACACAATAGGTGAGAGGACAATGGAACCACATTCAGGTTCGCCAAACTGCGAGGTTTAAATGTCCGTTACGCTAGATGTTTCACGCCATGTTGATTAGGTAAAAGTGAGAAATTTAAAGAACACATCCGGTGTAACTGATTGTAGAGAACATGATCGGCTGGGATTGCAGGAAACAATGTTCATATATTAGACAGAGGATCTAATATTACCGTCCTTTCGATGCCTATATTCATCTTATTCCCGTCTTACTCTCCCTTCTCAACAGTACTCATCACAAACTCTCCTCCGTACTTTGCACTTATAATATATCCTCTTCTACCCCCCTATCTCTATACAACATTCGCCTCAAATTCCGCTCCCTCACCTACAGCTTTTCAGTCTCCGCAGATAAATCCTTAACTCACATCGTCCATTCTCTCCTGGATGCCCTCCTTCGCCTTTCTCCCACCCACTCCCTTCCTCGTCTTCTGCTTCCCTCCCGACCTCTGTCTGCCTCCCCCACGGCTGAGTTCAGGCTTAGCGTGCATTCAGACAGACAGAACGTGAACAGGGCTTTTGCCTGGCTCCTTACCAGAGGTTGTTCTTTGATTCTCACGGCCCTCCAGTAAAAAAAAAAAAGATTCCCGCTTTCCTTGGAAATATGAAGTCATCCCTTTCGCTTTTATCGCATTTGAACTGAAATCAAACTAAGTTTAGATTCAGCCAAACGGTTTGCCTCACACCATAAACCTACTTGTGAAAATTGGTCTTACAGTTATATGTATTTCTACACGGAATTATCCTTAGCATTTAAAAATGAGTTGCACTCGATCTGATACTCAGTTGATCAATATCGTGAAGGCCAGTTTTCCACCAAGAAAAAAAAAAAAGATGTAAAGAAAATGTTATAAAAGAAGGCGGCAAATCCTTGAGGAGAAAAAAAAAATAGAAAATATTTTAAAATTTGGTACGCTGTAGCTCAACAAGGCACAACGGTATTTACTTGCCTGATCAAGGGATCTTTCGAAACAATATATTTTATTCATCTGATGGAAAACGGTGATACAGTTCAACTTTATGAAATAAATAGGTATATAGATTAAGCAGAGCCGGTTTGGTTAGGATGGCAAACAAGTGATGTTTGAAGCAGATCCTGTTAAATCGGAGTCAACGGTGGGACTCATAAACAGAAGCCGGTGCTGGGAGGGCTGCCTTATCAACATGCACTCCTCGTTACATAATATTACTTTCTTAGTGGTTAATCAGAACACTTACGACATATGATTGGCGTCTGGTCTAAATGTTAAGAGGTACGATTTATGTTATCTTGTGTAGCGCTCTTGCAGCGTCCCAGATATTCACGACAAAGGCTAGGCTTTGTTGAACTTAGAAACAATGGTAGCTGCTTCACCTGGGCTGGGCTAATATTTTTACAGCGGAGATTATACATACAGGGCCATTTTTTTAAGTACATCATATCCAACATTATTCGTGTCTTCCTAACAAAGGACCATTAATGATCTTTCTCGAGTCAGTATTATATATTGTGTCGTCACTTTTCTTCCGTCCTAATATTATCTAAAATTACAGATGGAGTTAGTTTTGTTCTGATTCTCCCGACCGAAAAAAAAAGATAAGGGAAACTAGATAAAGCAAACAAAAGTCTAAAAGTCTACATTCTTGACACAGATTCCACGGTAAACAAATTTTTCTTTTTTTTTCCGGAAAAATTAGTGGCTTATGTACGTGAAATCCGAGCAGGTAGAACACAGTTCCGCCATCGATGGCATAAAACCTTCAATCTGCGCTATAAAAATGCTTGTCTTCTTTTGTCTGCAGACACGTCGAGGGAGTTTTCAGACGAACGATGACTAACTCCCATACACGCTTGCCAATGATTCATCCATTTCCTCAGCAGGATTGAAATTGATGCCAGCTAAGGTGATACGTTTTCGGCAAAATATTTATTGTTGAGTAGGATGCCTGTGCCGGCAGTATGGGAGGTACGGAGAGATATGAATTACTGCGGTATGTTTGTACCACTGAACAATGCCACTTCGCCGTTCTCTGTGCTAGCTGACGAGGGCATGACTTCTTTCTGCAAGTCGCACGATTTAATACTGAAGATCATGAACTAGGCTAAACTGTTAGAGTTAAGTTGCGATGTGATAAACTTCCCTTTCTCTGACATCAAATGAATTTTTTAATACTATTTCGCCTTGTCTAGCCTTAGCGAGGTTACATCGGGAATGGGCCTTTAGGAAAAAAATCCTCGCTTGTTTCCTTCCTCTGTTCCTAGTTATAGATAGTGATATTACAGCAAGGAAGAATTTCCCGCCCTTCTTAGTCGTCTACAACAAGCAGGAGTTACATGGGCAATATTCTCTCTCCCCCATCCCTGGGGAGATAGTGGAAATACGGTGTCACATTTTCTAAGCATAGCTGATTAGATTTGCCAGGATATGTACGGATCTGGAGGATTTTAAAATCAAAGTACATAAACGTTTTGTTAAACTTTAGGAATATGGTTTCAGGTGCAGATATTGAGAAAATATTTTTCACGAATTCTTTAGGAATTTCATATCTCACGCATTCTTTGTAAATTCTTCAGAGTTCGTTAGTTACTGTTACAGAACTCTGTTCACGGGTAATAATAACCAAGAGATGAAGTCTGACATGTAGTTCAGTAAATACAGTAGTACTTAAGGGTGATGCGGGGATGAGGGATCAGATTTAAGTTTTATATAATAAGTGGCGAAGCCTCAAGACACCTTGTGAAGACACATATGCGTATCTGTTTCTGGGATAGTCTGACATTTCTCATTAAGCTCTTCATGGACTTCGAGGTTACATAAGACATGTGAGTCGATCGATCGGGCACTCCTCCCTCGTGGTAGTAGTCCGAGGCACACGTACCGTAAGATAAAATAAGGGAGCCGTGTACTTGATGAGTATACTGTGGCTATGTACGCAGCTAGATGATTAACGCTGGCGTGGGAAACATCCTTTTGTAAAACCCACACGTCCGACATAACCTAATCGTTGCACGCACATTTATACCTGTACGTTATTACACCGCCGGCTGGCGTAATTTCATTGCATTATTGTCTAATACGGGCGTCGAGGGGTGCTCTAACTAACCCAAAGGGAAGACCACAAGGTGGTTATTAATGTGCCTAACTACTCCTTGACGCACATCCGGTAAGCTTGATGCGCATGATTTCTATTTTTCAAACGGGTTTTACTGAAGTCGGTTCGGTCAATACAGCAAAATGATATCTGAACTAGGTTAACAAACATTACACGGGGCGTCTATTTACACTATATACTTTTACTGACCGTGACGTTATTGAAAAGATTACCGGGGTTTTGAGAACATTCGCCGTATCGCTTCCCACGCACAACATTCCACTTTCTCCCATTCCTTACAAACACTTCTTTTTTTTTATGAATATTGATCATCAGTTCATTTCTTTTGACTGATATTCGTTTATCTGCATTCGTGTGCATGCATACTTTTCAGTTTTACCTTTGCATTTAATTGGATGTAAGGTTGATTCAAGTTTTATATACATGTTTGATTATACAGCATGGAAGAATCACGCCAAGCATGTTATAGTCTGTCTTTGTTATACTTTTCAAGAGGAAATTGTTAAAAATCACCTTTCTTTTCAAAGACTCGAACCGAGGTACCCCGAGTCACCTACACGTACACCACAGCCAACATATCCACAGCACCGGGGTTGCTAGATTTTTTCCAAGTCATAGAACACTGACCATGGCCGATCTCACTTTGATAAATAAATCAAGGGCGCCACTAATGAATCAGGAGAAAGCGGTGAGAGTGGAAGGCAAGCGGGTGGAAAGTGTGGGGAATAATGGACTGACGTGTGGAAGACAGGTGAAACAAAGTGGAGGTTAAATTCAGGTACAGACGAAGCCGGACTTGTAGCGCTTGCGTCCAGTATGGTGCCCCAAGCGACAAGTACAACAGGTTAGCGTTCCTGACCGTGACGCATTCACGGGCCGCCCAGGGTCGAGCGCATAAGGTTCGAATCGTGGTTGCGGCAGTCGGTCCGAAGTTAACCAAGCTGTTCATCCACTCATAGGGGTTGGTCGATAAATTTTTGCGTACCTGGATC
>JAYMFT010422071.1:0-17584 GCA_038088735.1 Panulirus argus
GTTCATCAATATATATTTCATATACTTCATAAATGGCACTGTATTTATCACATATTTCATATAAGTCATATATTGAATAATGAAGGTATACGTATTCTTGTTTTCTCAAATTAATAGCTTTTATTGCTTACACTTTTAAGATATTTAACATAAAAGTTCCGTTTGAAATCGGTATCTACCTTCCGTGTGTGTGTGTGTGTGTGTGTGTGTGTGTGTGTGTGTGTGTCTGTGTGCTGTCAACAAGTCTTCTTGCGTCCGAGTCCTGACACGAAAAATCTGACGGTATGTATAGTGGTGACCCACATGCATTTCTCTAACGCTATCAACATCCATCCCGCACCCCGTTTTTCGTTGGCTTTTTATTCTGTCACGAAGCAGAAGAAGAAGAAGAATCTTCCCTTTTTCTTTCCTGATAGTTGCGTGGACGGGATACTGCCTTGTGAGGCTACACACGTCACCCATCTGTTGGCAATCTTCGTAAAAACGCAGCCGAGATGTGCTAGCCAAGACGAGAGACCCTGGGATGGCCCCTGTTTATGGCCCACCTTGTGTGGGAGGAGGACTTGTGATGGCTCCTGTTTATAGGTTATTCCGTACGGCGAGGCTACGAGGATTTTATGAAGGCATATATATATATATATATATGTTCCCACCCTGGAACTTCCTCCTGTATATGTATAGAATCTCGAGTTAAAATTTACCAGGTGTTGAGATTCCTTTTTCTATATTCATCTGTTGCTCGTGTCTATATCAGGCTTTGAGCTGGAGAATCAGAGCAATTGTATGTACAAATGGAGGACATGAGAGTGCACTCAGAAGTAAATGATTCATGCCGACCAGGTCTTACTCAGGGTGAGTGTTTTACGAAGAGGGTCAACCCTACGATTCAGCTTGTCGAGAACCTATAGCGTTGCGTATTTAGTAGCTAACGCTGCATGGTCCATACAGGGAAGGACAGATAACAAAACGCCATGTGATTTATAAGGAGATTATCTGCTGGAGCACAATACATGAGAAGGCCAGAGAGCTGAAGACCTGATTGTTTATTAGGAGGGTATCTGAAGGAGGAGAGTGCATGGGAAGGAAAGATAACAAAAGACCTGATGGTCTGCAGCAAGGTTATCTTCTTGGAGGCAGTACATAAGGAGGAAAACATAACAAAAGACCTGCTGGTCTGTGACGAGTTACCTGCTGGAGAATAGCAACAGTATCCTACACTTGTTGTCTAAAGTCGTGGAGTCGAGACAATGAAGCAGAAAGCTCCTAGTGGACTGGACGAAGTGCTGATATTTGGACTAGTTAGTGTCAGCAGAGAGACCAGGTGCTTACTTAACGGACCACCAGTGTCAGCAGAGGAAACGAGGTGCTGAACTACATCATGACGTTATGAAGGATCACAATGAGGCCCTGGCGTGTCAGGTGAGGGGCAGGAGGAAATAGGGCGTCGCAGCGAGTGAAGGATAAGAGTCACGAAATGCCGGACGTAGTTTTTGTCGCATCAGGATGTCGTGGGTAGGGTCAGGAGGACAGCAAATGTGGGATAGGAATCTAGGACTGGCCATGATGGTATCCTTCAGGAGTATATGGTTTACTCGACGATCACTCAGTCAAATAAAGGTTGTGCTGGGTCAGATCATAAAGAGGCCAGTGGGAGACAAGGGACAGCAGGAGACGGACATACCAGACCAGAAGACAATTGAGGTCAGGAGGTCATAACGGACCTGTGAGAACGTCACGATAGGTCAGGAGGTCCTAGGTAGTCAGGAGGATTTCATAGATCAATTTACATTCTGTCATTAGGATTTCAACAAGCGGTGAAAGTAAGAATTTACCGAAGGATACGTAAGTGATGTTTCCCGATGTGTTGTGTAAATAAACGTGGTGTGAAAGATGTTTCCTAACGTGTTTTCCCGTGGGATGTTGAACAGCAAGATATCCTTTCTTTTTAAACAAAGATAATAGCTTCGTTCGCACTTGATGCAATTTAAAAGCGAAAACAAAAAAAACTCTCCTAAACTCAACTAGCAATTTTTTCTAATGCCTCATGCTACCACTTTAATGAAGCTGTCACTGCCTCCTATCCGGCCGGACAACAGTTTAATTATAAGACTTGTGTTTACGTTTCCTTGTACCGTCTTCCACTTCACAGTGAGTCTGTCAACGGTAAGAATGTATCTTCGTGCGTGTAATTGTGTGTGTGTGTCCCCTCTCACAGCTTCCGCTTTGCCTGCCTGCACGAGCTAAGATTTAATTAAGAGACCCGTTCGCAAATGCCGTTGTCAAGGCGAGAAGTCGATCACTGTGAACCATGTATACATATACACTTACTACCTCAACAGTGGTGAATCTCCTCCATGTCTTCTGCAGAGAGATGGACGGCTGTGTTTCGCGAACCAACGAACCTGATTCGTGACTCGCGAACTTCTTTAGGGGATTTTCAGGGCCGAGTCGAATAGTCTGGACTGTGTTCAGACCTAGTGGGTCATAGTCACGTTCCGTGAGCACTATTCATCAACGGACAGAACAGGTGTGAATGGGAGTCTGACCTGCAAAACAAGTCAGTGCTTAATTTACCAGTTGGTAGATGCCAGCGGTCACACAGGCAGTGAGAATTAAGGGCTCTGATTTCTCAGCTTCTCTCACAGTGAGCCAACGTTGTGTCTCTTTCTCGTCGTGTGTTCCTTATCTGATTCGGGATAAGAGTGAGGTTTTTATTAGATGGTTGAATTCCCTCACGGACCTCGTCAACACAGAATGTCACTCATTGCAAAAAGAATTATAATCGTTTATATCTAAACCCTTTCCACTCTGCGGTACGCTTGTGGCTTTGTGTCAAACGTGGAAATTGTAGTAAGTTATAACAATATTCTTGACCACGATGATTACTTGTTATATGAATAAGTCACTCGAATGTTTTTCTTGTTATATGAATAAGTCACTCGAATGTTTTGACACGAATCATTTAACAAAATAATCCCGTCAATTTTAAAGCCTTACATATCTTAACACTTGAGTGCCAATAAAGATAAATACACACTTAGAGGAATGTTCAGACTTACAAAGATAGATGCGTATGGAAAGTCGGTGTCATCAAAATACGATCACTCGATATTTAGTGTGGGACTTGCGGTTGTTGTTTTAGAGGGCAAAGTCTTCGTCTCGCTGTGGCATCACTGGCTCGCCCGCAACACAGATTGAAAAGCATCGCCTGAATAAATGGAATTTCCGCCTCCACCCTTGTCAAAGAGGTGTATTCCCTCTAGCGGCAAAGCTCATAAACCTTTCCCTTGACCCTTGACAACGTTTTCTATGATACAACCACAGATAAAAGAAAACGTAACAAGCGACGGTAATATTTTTTTTTTCTTATCTATGATCGGATTAGACGTGCCGTTCATACGGCTTTGAGGGGAGATTTCCCTTCCTGCGCAGCCACCCAAGTCTTGGGTGAAGGAGGGAGCTGAGGGCTCAGTCTGGGATGGGAGAGATGAGAAGGAAGGTGCGGTGAGGACACTCTAGCACGAAAGGTAGAGGTGAAGAATTGTAGTGCCATTCTACAATGAAAGGAGAATTGAAGGCATTGGAGGCCCAGTAAACGTAGAGGAAATGAAGGAAAAGAAGGTAGATGGAGACGAGGAGTTAACTCTGTCTCTTTCCTTTCGTATTCCATCTATTTTTCCATCATGAAATGTAATGAACAATATTTTCACGTGAGGACTATATCCAGCCTCTAATGGGATTTCCGCACCTTTTAGTTTATTGAAGTCAAAGACATCTTGGTATTCAAGGACTACCGTGGTATAACGGTTAGCGTTGCTGACTAAGACGCATCCACGGACCGCCCTCAGCCTAGGGTCGAGCATGGCATAGGTTCGAATCCTGGTTGCTGCGGCAGTCGGTCCACAGTCAACCCAGCTGTTCACTTATTTAAGGGAAACTGTATGACAAGTACCTCTCGAGTGTCGCTTTTCTACCGAGAGTTATATATACCCTTAAATGTTAGTTTTTCCAAGGAAAAAAAAAAAGTAACCCATGATCCTTTGTCGTAAAGACTTAACACAGATATCAAACATATTCTCCAGCTGTCACGAACCCAAAATAAACCCCAGCATTTCGTTCGTACACCGTCCAACCTTTTAGGAATTATGTGACAATGGCTCGCGAAGACATTAGTAATTAAAAGTACGCGTGTGTGTGTGTTTATAACCTCCGGGAGAGTCCGCATCGCCGCTTACGACGCTCTAAATCCAGCCGCAGCATTGCCTAGGAGGCATTCTTCCGAAAATAAATTTCGGATATGAATACAAGTATGCGCAAGAGGGGGGGGGGAGGAAAAACCGTGGATGGTTATATGCATCGCCACCTGATATGTGGCCACTCGGGAAATGCAATTACAGCAGCTTCTTTACCCCCAGTCCATTACCGCCTATGAGAGACGGTGCAGCAATAGAAATTACAGCGCGGGAATTAGGTCATTAGGGGCAGAATTATAACGAGGAAAGATATGATTCTATGCATAAGAACATTGTGGAGATGCGCTGTAAAGAATCTGAGAACACAGACGTACATATATATACACACAAAGGATTGTAGAACTCTCTCCCTTCCACGTATTTTATAAATACTTTATGACACTCAATGCAAGATCGGACGACTTTTTTAAAGGCTGACTAAGTTATTTGGCCGGACAGGTATACAGTAAGCGTTATTAGAACCTGCTCAACTCGATGCTTACAAGAACTGTTCACCATGGGACCTCTTCCACCAAAAAAATCACCAGTCAAACAAATTTTAGTTGAAAATGATTTTTTTCTGATAAAATCTTTGATAAAGAGACAAGTATGTTCCTCCAAACTCGACTAGTTGATCACAGCCATTAATCAAAATTAATAGCACCATTAACATGAGTGAAGTAATGGATAAATTAGACGATATCTTAATGAAATCTCTGTAGAAATGTGGCAAGGTTATGAAAGCAATAGTAGCTGACCTGACCTCCTTTGCCAGGCAGAAGGACGGGTCACTGTTCACAGGTCAGTCGGCAGTTCAGTCATAAATGATGGCAGAGAGTTAATAAAAGAACACTAGCGAAAGTGCTCAAAGCTTGTGAAGATTAGCAGAGGGTGAAGCTCACGGAAAAACATTGAAGACATTCGTCACTGCGTCTCCAACGTGCCGAGAATGAACTTGAAAGCAACTGTTGTATGTAGATGGTCACACCCCGAAAATGCTTTTGGTCACAGGGTGACTTGGGCGTCACTGTGACGTTACATAGGTTTGAGGGGTAGGAAGGAGGGAAGGTCTTATTAATGGTATTTTTCTGTTTACAGACGACTGTGGGACCTGCCCTTCTCCTCCTTCCCTTCACAATACGGACGGAGCCACAGTGATGAAGGCAGGCCTCTCTCTCTCTCTCTCTCTCTCTCTCTCCTCCGTCCCTCAGTGATGGAGTTCCTCTCGTCCGCTGCAGGTGTCTGCTGGGGGCTCAAGCCCCTTCAACGCTGGACTGTGAAGCCCTGAGGACTTCATGGTGGCCGCGAGACATGGGAAATATTGCATATGAGAGTTTTAACTCAGGGATTGTTGGCGTCCATTGTTGTGCCGAACGGGGAAGGAAAGAAAATGAGATTCTTCCAGAAACCCGGTTGTCCTTACATGGTAGTGTTCTCGGCATTATCATCCGCTCTTGTGCTGAGAACTCTGTGTAGTGGTCTTGTTATATGCCTGGTTCGTATGAATTTATCATTTTAATACTCATTCACACACATGTATAGATAGATAGATAGGTAGATAGATAGATAGATAGATGGATAGATAGGTAGATAGATAGGTAGATAGATAAATAGATAGATACATCGAAAGTTGGATAGATATATGGTGTTACCGGACTCTGCCTACCTGTGATTGAACTACGAGTGAAAAGTAACTTCCCGGCGAGGTAGTAGCTTCATCTGTTGACGAATGTGAGTACAGTCTCAAGGAAGAACTCCTCATACCAAAGGAGTCCAACATTCGCCTGTTACTGGAAGTAGCGCTGCCTAAGACCTGCGGAAACTCCTGGAAAATGGGTCTCCGAGGTACCACCCGGACCCTTTTCAAGAACGAGGTCCTGAGGCAATTATGAATGAATGAATATAACACCTGAAGGAACGAGTAGTACGCTTGGTTACGGGTGTCCACAATGTCAAGCGGGCGGATTGTACTACTTCAGGTCTTGTTGTGGCAAGAGTCCAGCTCGAATACCACACTCTTTTTCCAGTAGGTGTCCAGACGGCGACAAACTTTGCGACAAGCGCTTCCAGCAGCAGCGGGGCAGAAGACACGGCCCGCGGGGAATATCCGAGAAGGTGACTTTAGAACTAAAGAATCGTCGCCGAGTGCTGGTCGTGGCAAAACAAAAGTTTAATTACGAGATTAAAGATTGGCCGGCAGGGCCAGGGGAGAGGGTGGTGAGGGTGGTCGTGGTGGGTAGTCCACGAAGCGGAGACGCTGAGGAAATTGGTGAAAAGTCTTCGCCAGCGTTGTAGACTTGGGAGGACGAGGGAGAGAGGGAGTTTGGTCAGTCTCCCTGTCTGTCTGCCTGCCTCTGTGTGTGTGTGTGTGTGTGTGTGTGTGTGTGTCTGAATCTGTGAGCGATACCAGAAGTCTAATCTAATCTAAGACTGAAATTCCAGGATTTATTTATAGCCAAGCCAAACGTTTTCGAATACAGACCTTCAATTTTTTGGAACTGGAAACCAATTACCATACGTAATTGTGGACAGTTGGTGAACCTTCCCGAGCGTTCGTCATTCACTGAGCGGCCGTCCAAGGACGTATGAATACAGTGTTAAGCCACTGGCGTGAAAGGAGAAGGGTGAAGAATTCTCCTCAAGTCTGGAGGCACTGTGAGAAACAAGACCATTTTTTTTTTAGCCATGGACAACGAGAATTCCACTTGGATTAAGACAGAAAAATCTTGTTGCAACCCTTTGTCCCGATGGCGTGTAAGCCTGTGCGCATTGCCAGCGGCTGTGACACTATACCCGAATTGCGGCTTAGGTGGGAAGGGTGTTAAACTATCAGCTACGACCAAAGCTGAACCTTCCAGCTCAGGTCTGGAATTGGTATAACTAGCAGGGATGTCTGCACGCTAGACCAGCTGTGTGAGGAGTATGCTCGATTTGCAACTCGTGTTGACTGGGTGTAAGTGCCGGTTGTGTGTCCGTGCAGTGGACCCCCAGCTGAGATGAGGCTATGCCTGCAACTCGGGACGGAGTTTGATTCCCATCCGCGTCTGTGTGGTGGCGGACCTGCAGCTCAGGTGGCACGAGGTACGACCGCTTGTGAGTATGCTCGACTTGCAACAACTCGGGTTCAAGAAGGTGTGTAACCGACACCTTTGACTGCATTTCAACCTGCAGCTCTAGTTGTAAGAGGGGATGTTACAACACCGGAAAGGTCCATCGGTCACTGGTAATCTTGGTGCGTTATCCGCGAGCGGTTAAGATTAGTACAGACGCAGATCACTTCGGTGTTTCCGGTCTCCGCCTGCGAGTCTCCCTTCTACGAGGTTGTAACATCGTCAGAGGACGGAAAGGACAAGACGGCATCGAAGACTTTCCAGTCCCGAAGAAGCCCACTTCACCCTGCTCCCACATGGAACGCAGCCTTGTAGTTCCTCTTCATCTGATGTTAGTGAACAAGATACCCACTTTCCACTCCCTTGGGACTTTGCCTCTCTCTCCAACGATATCATAAACGGTAATTCATGAGCCTTGAATGGGTCAAGATCCATAAATATTTTGTTAAGGTCTTTTCTAGATATCGCAGTGTTTACTAAAACTTCCTCTCCTCTCCATCTCACTGGTAATGGATCTATTAGTATTTCCACTGTGCAAATGAATTTGAATTTGTTATTCAGTTCTTAACATAATCCTTTTACCATCTACAATTCTTCCCTTTGAATGCCATAGACTGACTTAGCTGTTATTTAACTGACAGTGTATTCCTCACGAATTTATGGAAAAATTTTCTATAATTATTCTCCTGTCTTGTCCACAGTATTCTTTTCAATGTTTCTCATTTCTTATCCCACTACACTCCATCCTTGCTTCCTTAGACGTAGCGAAAACTACCTAGCTGGACTGATTACCTCTGTCTTCGCCGCTGCACATCTAGAAGCTCCTATGCTTTTTGACGTCTTTTATCAAATCCCCTTCCTCACATTCGCTCGGTATTTGAGGCTAGACGTACCAGTGTTCCTACTCCACAGTAATTTTCACAGAACCTCTCACCACAGATCCCTGGCCCCTGGTCACTGAAATCCATTTCCCAGTCTATAACCTCAAGGGAATTGTTGAAGTCTTCGTAGTTTCCACAACTGTATTTCCTCTTTAGCTCTTGTCTCACCTCTGCTCTTTTAACCTCCAATTACCAAACATACAAACTTGAGTATTTAACGATTCATTTTTCCAATTGATGTAACATACATGATATCCTCACTAACTGTGCTAATATTTATCAAGATAAAGACATCAAGATAAAGCCTAGCAAAGTTGGTACATCAGTCCCTCTCTTCCTAGTTTCCTCATCGACATGTTGGTATGAGACATTTTCCTGTATAGACCCTTAAAAAGCGTCACCATTAGAATCTAAATTCCTCTTGTTTATCTCTTTACGATTGAAGTACCCCCATTACCATTACCATCTGAGAGGTCATAGTGGCATAATGCTTCCTATGCAATCCTGATCGTATCTTCATCGTCACCGTATATTTGTTCCGGATCGCTGCAATTCTTTGGAGATTCATATAACATTAATACCACTTTGTGTTTCCTTCTACAGTTACTCTACCCATTTTGTACCGTCTGAATGGTCCATCTTCCACTGTTCCCTGAAACTTATGGCTATGTTTTATCAAGTCGACCAAACCTTCCCTCCTTTGCCTTTCTTTTTCTTCCTTAATAATATCACGTACCCCTCTGGGAGGAACAGTTAAGATCTTATCCATCTAATTAGCCCTGTTTCCATATCTCCAACAGCATCAGGTGTGCTTTACGTGACACGATCCCTCAATTCTAATTCTTTGCCAGTGACTGCTAATCCGACAGCTTCTGTGAGCATTATTCCTCTTACCCTGACACTTGGGTCTCTTGACGTCCATGTTCTGTCTACGGCGCTGGGGAGAGAGGTGGTGATGGTGCGGTCCGTTCACGTTGCTTTGTTTGCTGTCTCCTGCCTTTTTTTCTTATTTTTTTGTCATCTGACTCTATTCTTTGCATCTCTCTCTCTCTCTCTCTCTCTCTCTCTCTCTCTCTCTCTCTCTTTCCTTTGGTCTACCTCGTTTGATGTATACCTCCCTACCCCAGCTGAATTCTTCCTTAGGAAGGTCGACGTTTGCTTGAGTACCCTCTGGCGTGTATGAGTGTGTGTGTGTGTGTATGCGGCCCTGAATGATACACACCGGTGATCTCATAACGAGGACATGACCTTTCGGAAAACCAGGCCTTGCATGCATTCTGGGGACTAGAGACCCAATTACCATAACTAACGGTGGGTGGCAGAAAGCCTTATCCCGAGTGTTCTTCATCTTCTAAGCGGCCTGACGTCTGTATAGAACGCATGAATATAGCTCAAGCGTCCCGCTTGTATCATAGGAGGAGAAAGGTGAAGACTCACTCCCTCCCCACACACAGCCTGAAGACGCAGTGATGACTCGAACGAGAACGAAATTGTTTATGTATGAACAAGAATGCCACTGAAAAAAAAAAAGATAAAATCTCATTCCCACTCACCCAGGTCCCGCTGGCGTGCTGGGATGTTTATGTTGCCGCTGGCTGGTTGTGAGGGGGTAGTATACCCCGGCTACAACTCGGAAGAAGAGGGTGGTGTAACTACCAGCTACGTTATACCTGCACCTCAAACCGAAATGGGTATAACCGTCAGTTGTCTCTGGATGCCAGCTGTCTTTTACCCGGTATAAACCAGCAACTCATTTGGGACGGATGTAACTGCCAGGTTTATGTTCGATTTGCAGGTGGGGCCGATGGGAGTATATAAACGTCAGCTGCGTCCGTAAAATAAACCTGCAGCTCAGTTGGATAGGTTTCACTGCCAGGTATTGAGGATTCCAAGCCTACAGCTCAGAGTTCAGTGAGTGTAAGTGCGAGCTGTGTCTGTATAACAGACTTGAAACCCAGGCGGAACAGGTGTATATATATATGTTCGAATTGTATCTCAGATAAAGGAGGTGTAAATTCCACCCTTAACTCTCTCATGAACCTCTAACTAAGGTCGTAAAAGGATACGTTCCAGTATTACAAATGAAAAGGTTCCATCGCTCGCTGAAAATTCCTAAGAAATGTACCATCTGCGTGCTGGTAACGTTAACCTCATTATCTGCGAGTCCACGTTAAAGAACATCACCGCAAACGTCGGGGGTAGAAGTCTCTTTTGTCGGCGTTGGATTATCTTCAGCGAAGGGGAAAGAATAAACCGGTCGTTCAAGGCCCTCCAAAAGAGAGTAATTTCAACCTGATCGTACATCGAATGTTGCCGAAGTAGCCCCATAAAAAAAGAGGGAGGTCGCTGTGCCACAGAAAAGACTTAACCGAATCGCTTCCTTTAATTTGGTACTGGTGAACTAAGATTGTTGGCTGCCGGGTGTCGCTGGGGCCGACTTTATGAGAACAAGAATTTCAGGCTACGCTTAGGATAAAGAGACGGGGAAAGGGAGTTGGATTCGTTTTTCTATCTGCTTCTCTGTGTGTGTGTCTGTCTGTCTGTCTGTCTGTGTCTGTGTTTCTCTGTGTCTTTGGATGACATCATGTCTAACTTCAGACTCACATACCATTATCCTTAAGCAATGACAAACTCCTCAGATTCACACCGTACATTGTGGGGAAAAGGAAACCAGTTACTATGAGTAATAGTAGCTGGCGGGGTAACCCTTCCTGAGTGTGTTCTTCATTTAGTGAGCACACGTCCAAGAACGCAGGAATATTGCGTTTGGATGATAACGTGAAAAGGGAAAGGGATTTTAAGAATTCCCCCAAAACCTTGAGACGCTGTGATGTCACAAACGGTAACAGATTTGCTCAGCAGTGGACAAGAATCCCAACCAAGAAGAACCAAAATAATTAGTTGCTTCCCCTCGTCCTCCACACTTGCAGGACTCCTTATATTACCTCCAGCTGGGTGAGTATACCCGAAGTGCAATTCAGGGAGAAAGGGTGTAATATTTATTTTTTCCTTTTTTTTTACGTTGGAGGCTCCAAAAGTCACGTCAAGGCCGGGCCTTACCTGAAATATAGAGAGGGTTATGAAAAGAGGAAAAAGTAGAGACGAGGGAAAGTATTTACGAACAATGGAGGAAGTGACAAAAAAAAAAGTCCTTTAACTACCAGCTGTGATTACAGTAGACCCGTAACTCATTTGGAATGGGCATAACTTTACTAATTGTCTCTCGATGCCAGACCTGCAACTTGGGGTGATGCATTAGAACAGACCTCTGGACCGGTTAGAATGGGTATAACTTCCAAGTTCGAGTATGCCAAGCCTGCAACTGAGACTTAGTTAACCTGGGGTATAACTGCTATCTGTGCTTATCAAGTCTGGTCTTGAACTCGGTATGACTTCGAGGTTCCCTGCAGGTGGTGACACCGAGGACGAGAGAATTCACCTTGAACTACGTTTTTCATCACTTCCACCAGACGGTAAAAGAACATCTAGGGGTCATGGAAGAGAGAGACCTTTTCCAGCCCCCCCCCCCCAGAGAAACCACACTTTACCCTGAATTTGTATGGAGTGCATCCCTGTGGTCCCGAGAGCCCCATTATGGGGCTCATGGGTTTACATAATTCACGAACTGAATCGTTTCCTTTAATTTGGTATTAGTAAACAAGATTGGCCCGTGGGCGTCGCTGCTGCAGGTCGCCCGCCCTCCCACACACACACAACACCAAGCGGGGAATAAAGAGGTGAACCCTTCGTCAGGAATAGCAAGAGAAAGGAGTTTGGTTGTCTGCTTTTGTGTGTCTGTCTGTCTGTCTGCGTCTCTGAAGGATATCGCGTCTCATTTCAGGCTGAAGCACCGTGATCTTACAGCTAAGAGAAAAATTTTTCAGCATTCAGATCATCTTTCTGCACTCATAACTGACAGCCCTGCGTATGTATGTCCGATCCGCGTCTCTGGCTAAAGAACAGAACTGCCAGCCTTTGACACTTTGTTGATCCTTGTAACTAAGGCCGTATACAAAGGGGGTGAGTTTCAGCAGCGCTAGGAATAAAATAGGCTCCATAGCTCACTGCGGGAGGAGGAGAATCCCGGCTAGTTTCTCATTTGCATGCGGCTGGCGTCCACTGCCACTGAGCCCGTATGCAGAATATTAATCCACCCGCAGATTGCCTTCCATGTCCCCGAACTTCACGCGCCAGTGGTACCGCCGCAGGCGGGAGCTCACGTTTGATGAGGTTCTTCTCGTCTTCGGCTGACGGAAAAGAAGACAGCCCCAGAGGAGTCCAGTTGACCCTGCTCCTGCGTGGAGTGTAGCCCCCAAGGACCCGACGTTGCTACCAATTGCGAGAGTATACCCGAGTTGCAGCTCGTGTGGAAAGGGTATAACTGCTAGGTATGACTTCTGTGGGTCTGCAGCTCAGATGGAATGGGTATATAACTGCCAGCTGTGAGTATGCTCGATCTACTCTTGGGGTATAACTGTCAACAGCGTCTGTGCAATGGGCCTGCAACTCGATTGCGATGGGTATATAACTACCAGCTCTGAGTATGCTAGGACTGCAACCCGGGACCAGCGAGTATAACCATAAGTTCTGCCTGTGTAACAGAACTAAAGCCCAGGTGACAGGTGCTATGAGTTGCTGCCAGCTGTGGGTATGTTCGATCGGCATCTCGGGGTTAAAGAGGTATACCCACCACCCTCGCTAAACATGCACCAGCTAAGGTCGCGAAAGGGTATAATACGTCCCAGTATTTTAGAAATTGGAAGGTGAGTCGTTCACCGAAAGTCGTAGCAAAAGTGTGTGCCATCTGCGCGCGTTGAACGTCACGTATTATGTTAAGGAGCCTGTGTGAAGTTCGTGGTAGTACAGACTTGACTCCCTTCGGCGTTCCCGACTTGAACTCCACAAACCAGCGGGTGGTGACGCCGCAGGCGAGAGGTTCTCCTCCTGACGAAGTTGTGCATACCATCTTCCCCGAAAGCAGAAGGACAGAGTGTCGTTCGAGGTTCCTTCCAGCCCCAGAGGAACCCCCCACCTCCACTTCTCCACCCTGATCCTACGTGGGATGCGGCCCTGTAGAAGCCACAAGGACCCCAGTCGTCGAAGTTCCTCCCAGCCTCAGATGAACCCCTCCACTTCTCCAATTGATCCGACGTGGAATGTATCCTCGTAGAATCCTCAGGAGCCCCATTAAAAGGGCTTCATCGGTTTACGTAACTCACAGAGCGAGTCGTTTTCTTTGATTTTGTATTAGTGAACGAGATTGGCCAGCGAGTGGCGCTGGTTGCCCACGAACTCGAGACACTGTAAGGTTAAGAGAAAGCGTCTTTCTGTTTACTTTTGTGTGTCTGTGTCTAGTTTCAGTGTATCTGTGTGTCTGTGTCTTTTTATGATACCGTGTCTACTTCCAGACTGATATGCAATCATTTTCCAGCCAAAGAAAAAGCTTCTCAGAATCCAGACCTCGAATTCTGGAAACCAGAGACGACTAATTACTGTTAAGTGATGACGGGTGGCGATGAGGCTTCCCTGATAGGTCTTCGTCTACTCAGCGGCCGTCAGAGAATGTATGAACCAACAAAAACAATTGCCATGAGCAATGGTCGATGGCGGTGAGCCTTCCTGAGTGTTCCCCATTCACAGACCGGCCGGCCAAGGGCTTATGAACACTTTAGCGTCCCACCATCGGCATGAATCGAAATGGAGACTTCTTCAGTAGGGAGACGCTGTGTTAAGAGAAACGAGAACAAGATTGTTCTTCCATGAACAAGGATTCGGATTCCACTCAGAGAGATAAGGAAAAAAAATGGTATTGTTGCCCCGTTCGTCTTGCAGGCTTGCACGGCTCTTCATACTGACCCTAGCTCTGCAAGAATCCCCGAGTTGCAGTTTGTGTGGGAAAGGGGGCAAAACTTCCAGGTATGATCGCGCAACACCTGCAGCTCGATTGGAATAGGCACAACTACCAGTTACGTCTCGACGATCGACCAGTAACTCAGGCCGATGAGCGTGTAGTTGGCAGCCGTGTCTCTGTGATAGGCCTGAAGCTCAGCTGCAGTGGGTATAACCGCTAACTGCGATTATACCAGACCTACAATTCGCACTGATGGCGTATAACTGCCAGCTGTGCGTATGATAGACCTGTAGTTCAGGTGAAATGAGTATAATGAACAACTGTTGTGTCTGGATGCTAGTCCTGCAGCTCGGACTGGTGAGGTATGATTGGCAACACTCGGTATGATAAGTCTGAGTCTCAGTTGGAACGGGTATGCCTGCAGATGCGAGTATGCTGTAACTCAGGATGGAGTATATTTGCCTGCTGTCTGTGTACTATACTTGCAACTCGGACGGAAAGGGTACGTAACTGCTAACTCACAATCTTCGACCTCCATCTTGGGTTGCAAGGGTAGGTGGTTGCCACCCTCCACACTGCGTTATACCCGGAACTAAGGTCGTAAAAAGGGGAATTGTTGGGGTGCCCAAAAATTATATATGTCTTTCTCTCGTCCGCCATAATCGTCCCATGAGCGTGTCATCAGCGCGAGTTTAATGTCTGCCATCAACTTCGAGTCCAGATGAAGAGTATCAGTACAGACGTGTGTTCGTTCTTCGTTGTCTCTCTCCTCCTCCTCCTCCTCCTCCTCCTCCTCCTCCTCCTCCTCCTCCTCCTCCTTCCCTGCGAGTGGCGACACCGCGAACGAGACGTTTCCGAAGACGACGCTCTATCATCGGGAAGGAATTACAGCATCATCGAGGAACCTCCTAGCCTAGCACCCGACCCCCCTTCCGAAGGAGCCCACTTTACTCCGCTCCTGCGTGGGATACTGGCCCTCGTAACTGCGGGAACCTCGTAAAGGGAGTCGTAAAGTTACAATAATAACTGATGAGGGGAATCGTTTCCTTTAATTTGATATTAGTGAACAAGATTGGTCAGTGGATGTGTCACCGATGGTTCACGGGTCTTGAGGCACCACGAGAGGAAGGGGCGGATGTTTGTGTTTGTCTGTGTGTCTGTGTGTGTTCCTGTCTGTCTGTCTGTGAATGATATCATGTGCAATCTCACACTGAAATATCATAATCTCGTTGCTTATGGAAACTTCTCTAAGAAGACCCTAAGTTCCAGGAACCAGAAGCTAATTGCCAAAGGTAATGTTGGTTGGCGTTAGGTGTTCATTCACCGTCCGTTCAAGAACGTATGAGTGCAGCGTTTCACAGTTGGCGTGGAAGAAGGGATGAAGAACGCCCCAAGCTGGAAGGCGCTCTGGTAACACAGAGAACAAAATTGTTCGGCCTTAGATAAGAATTTCATCCACAGGGACTAAAAATTCTTATTACCAACCTCTTCCTGGTAACACGAATGCCTTTATATTGCCCCCATCTCTGAGAAAATACCTGAATTGAAACTAAGGTGGAGAGAGTATAACTAGCAACTATAGCTGAACTAGATCTGCTCTTAGTTGGACTCCATATATCTACTAGATACGAGTTTGCTTTAATTCAACTTGGGTTGATGAGATATAACCACCAGCTATGCATTCACAACTGACTTACACAACACCTGGAATGGGTATACCCGCCAGGTGTGAATATGCTAGAGATCTGCAACTCAGGTCGATGGTGTATAATAGCCAATTATGTCTATAATGGAGCCGACACTCAGGGAAGGAGGAGGAAGAGGAGGAGGAGAGAGAGAGAACGAAGAACGACGCACGTCTGTACTGTACTCAGGATTGCGAGCCGTATGTTCACACTGCAACTCGTGTTGAAGTGGTATAACTACCACCTTTGACTCTTTATGTTATACCAGCAACCAAGGTCGTAAAAGGTATGTATGTTTCAGAATTAGACAATGGACGATCCATCGTTCACTGGTGATGCTAACGAGAGAGTCACCTGTGTGCTGTTATAAGCTTCAGATGACTCGCAGAATCGACGTAAACATTACTCGAACAGACGAAGGTCGGTTCGAAGCCCCGAGACTCCCGCCTGCAAGTGGCGACACGGCGAACGGAAGTCTCCTTCGACGGCAGTGCATCACCGTCAAGCGAAGAGGAACAAGGAAGGGAGTACCGCGCCGTCGAGGACATTCTTCTCGTGCCAGAGTAGCCCCCTTTGCCGTCCATCACGCGCGGAGTGTGTGTGTATGGGGGCCCCCGTAGCTGCAAGAACCCTATAAAAAGGGAGGGGTCGTCTCCTGGGTTTTACATACAAGTACCTGGATCGCTTCCTTTAATAAGGACAGAACGTAAGATCTATAGACCTTACTCATTCACTGATGAGATTTAGACTTACAATCGTCTTTCCAAACGTAAAATAATTTCCAACATCATCGTAATATGTAATGGAGTAGAGAGAGGACAGGGACAAGATTTTTAGATTCCGTATGCTTGATTCTAGCCAATTCTAACAAGAACTATTCTGGAAGAGCAGACCATCTCTGGTCTTTACGAGTCCACATTTAACGTGGGGTAAAAAAAAGAAGAAAAAAAAATCGGCCCTGAGCCTGGATTTTAATTAAAGGAAAAGAAAATCCTGTCGTCATATTTCAAGGATGAGACGGACAGCGTACGATGAAATTTCCAGAATACAATTGAGAGTTTCAGACCTTTATACGGTAAATTTTCCTCTACCCCGAGATGGGCTCGTGTCAGAGGAACTGTAAAGTAAGATTTATTTTTCTTTCTGAGGCAAATTATCGCTACCTGCGTTGGGAAGTTGGTTGCTTGTTTGAGCGTTGGGCCTACCGCATGGTCTCTCTCTCTGTTTATCTATCTGTCTATATGTCTGTCTATCTATCTATCGTTGTATCTATCGTTCTGTCTATGTATCCATCTTGTCTATCTGTATATCTATCTATCTATCTTGACGGCCTTCCTTGCAGGACATTTTCACCCCTAATTTTCCCACGTCCGCTCGCTCCTGCGCCACTATATCCCGGGGGGCAATAAAAGCTTTTATTGGAGCATCGGCAACGGCAACACATCAAAGCCAATATTGGCCATAAAAATAGGCTCGTGAGCGGTAAATAAAATGCCCAGATTAATGACCAATGTTTTGTTAATTCCATCTGGATCCAGTTAATGTAACAAATGAAATATTTTCACCATTTTTTTTTCTCACTATTTTTTTGGTGCATTTTGTTTACCGGCTGTTGTTCCAGTCATTGTTGTAGTACCGGTTGTGCTATTGTCTCTTACTGTTGTACCATAACTTGTACCACTTTCTGTTGGTGCTGTGTGATATCCTGTACCACATACTGCTGTACCATCATTTGTACCACTTCCTTGCATATATATAATATATATATATATATATATATATATATATATATATATATATATATATATATATATATATATATATA
>JAYMFT010422082.1:0-17583 GCA_038088735.1 Panulirus argus
ATATATATATATATATATATATATATATATATATATATATATATATATATATATATATATATTATATATATATACACGCACACACAAGCAGAGACCCCAGCCTATGTTCCTGCACGTCTGTGAGAATGAGAAACAAAACAACAACGAGCTGTGGCCACCGAGGGGAGAAATGTCAGACACTTTGTTGGTGGCGTAAAAACCTACAGTGTTTCCTGGTAGATAGAGACAGCAGCCGTACGGACATCAGCAGCAGCACAAGCCATGGGAATACAGGCCAAGTCAGAAGCTATGATGAAAGTATCAGATGAAGAAAAGTACACACAAAACAGAGGAGCGATAAATGAAGACTAGAAAGAGTTCTAAGGAATCAGGGAGACAGAGACGTGAAGAAAAGAGACTAGTTTCAGCAGGGGGATGGATGAGCAGACAGGAGGATGTCAACAGTGACACAATATCCATCATCCAACCGTCCCAAGAGAAATCAACTGGGACGGATTTTATATTGCTACCATACTTCACTCCAGTCTCCCACCTCACCCCTATCTCTGCCGGGCAAGCAATCTCCTCAGAGACAAACACGAGACAGCACTATTATCCCACCTACTCTGTACAACTGTTGTAACACATGTTAAAATAGTAGTACCTTATCCATTCACCTCAACAGTTGGATCATATCATACAACAGTATTAACCCACCTAGTCTCTTCAACAGGTGGAACACATGCACAATATCATTACCCAACTTAGCATATTCTGCAGGTGGAACACATGATACAACTGTACTACCCTATCCAGTCTCCTCAACGGTTGTAACACATGATATAACAGTATTACCTCATCTAGTTTCATGAACACTTGCACCAGGATACAACAGTATTACTCCAATTAGTCTAGTCAACACTTGTAACATAAATCCTCCATAAAACTGTCTCGCTTAATTCAACATATCATCCTTACCTAACGCTGTGCGGCAATGTATAGGACACTCAAGACGTGAAAATTATGATTTATGGCACTACGTCAAGTATATTTCTGACTTTAATGGCTAGAGACAGCTGATGACCATCAGGCCAGAATCTACAATGTACACTGCAGACATACATCACACATACAATCCTGTATACTATACCAACCGTGTGTGTGTGTGATTACCATCTCTTGTGTCACGGGGAGAGAGCTTTACACCCATGTTGCCCCGTCTCTTAACCTTGTATATAAGTACCATGTTTTTTTCTTATATATGTATACACACACACACACACACACACACACACACACACACACGCATCAGCCTAAGCCAGGTACCTATTTACCGACCAGCCCCGAGGGGAAGATGAACACCTGACGTGCCGAGGATTCGAACCTATGAAGGCCCCACCCCGGGCAGGCCTGTCCCGGATCATGGTCAGTGACGCTAACCACTACATCACGGAGGTCAGTGTGTGTGTGTGTGTGTGTGTGTGTTCATTCTAACCTTTCTGGTATTAAATATACGTGACTGATGCCTAGGTTCTTCCAAGCAAAATGAATGAAAGGCTTGCCATCTATTACCAAAATATTATCAGATTATGTTCGCTGTAGATATCATGATTAATACCTAAATACCATAATCTGCCTACCTAATATGTTGAGGGTTATCGCTAGTTCCCAAATTCCTCAGTGAAAAAAAAGAAAAGTTTCGTAATGACTCCCCCACCCCTTTCCCTCCTTAGCGAGGGGTGACTAATCTATCTTTATCAACACTTCATTATTCCCACTCCATCAGTTTTTCCAATATCTCTGCCGGTGATCATAAAGGTCGGTCGCTTATCTTCCCAGCCATCACAAGGTACCAAGTGACGAGGGCTTAAGAAAGCTCTCACGTTATGTAACCCATTTGCACGACTTACAGAAAAAAAAAAAAAAACAGCGACTGAAAAAGCCATTGGCTGTGAAACCAGAAAACGCCTGATGACAACGTTAGAGAACGTGGTACTACTTGAGACCATCGTCAGGAAAAGTATCTCAGAAATGCCTCTAAGGATCCTAGACTGAAACCGATATTTGAAAACGCTGGCATGTTTGAGACGAGGCTCAGTTCCAGTCGCTGGTGGGACTTAAGGCTGACAGAAAACGATAGGAGGATTACCCCCCCCCCCCGTCCCACCCATGAGCATGACGGCAAGGCCCTAGACTGCTACCATACGCCTCTCGGCTAAGATGGCCTGACCTTTGACCTAATTCTTAAAAGGATCAGGTCGGAGGCCAGGTCGTACCGGCGTGTTCTACGTGGCTAATTGCGTCTATCTGAGGCCCAATGGTGGGATTAGGAGCTAATGAGAAAGAAAACGGAGGAAGAACGCTACTGCTGCTGGGAACAGCGGGGCTCCAGGAAAGCTTAGCTGACAACTCCGTCAGGTGCAGAGGGCGAGATGTCATTAGGGGAAAAAAATAATGAAGTAAGCTTTGACTCAGCAATAAAGGGAAAGCTCTTTCGATCCTTTGTTATATGTGTGTATGCCTTTGCTAGCTGGCATAGTAGAATATGTCAAACCACAGAGGACGACAAACTATCATTCACTAAGTGAGTGCGACCACTGGCTAGGATGGTTTGACCTTTGACCTTGACCCATAAGGGCCTGGTCAAAGATCATGCCATAATACCTAAGGGTCGTCTGGTCTTGGATATGAAGTTAAAAATCAAGTTTATACGAATTCCGCTCTTCATATTGAGACTGACCTAAATCGTGTGCATTGTACAGCAGCTGATTTACTCATCAGGTACTTCTCGTCCATCCTCACGTGAACTGTACGGAAGGCAAACTTCACGGCGGAAATGTATACTTATCTCGTCTGATCTCTACTGGCGAAGGTGACCCAGGGATGAACTGCCGCAAGGAACCACAGCACAAGAAAATATCAGGCCACCATCAGGCACTGTGCCATCACCAGCCTCTGCACTATCACCATTCCTCCCTCATAGCCAGCTCACGTTGCGTCACAGTCGTGCCACAGTCTCAATATGCACCATCAACATCACTACTCTCGAAACCGTCACAATCCTTCACAATCATCACATGCTGTTCATGGCCTGTTCACCATCACCACAGGCGGTACTTGGTTCATCACAATCAAAATTACTAAGGGCTCTCACCATCACCGCCTAACAATACAAACGGCATTATCATCATTAACCGACAATCAAGTGTTCTTTTCAAGAGGATGAAGCAACTATTACGATCATTCCGAACACCTCCCTTTAAACCATGCCCATTAACCTGACAACACAAGGCCTTCATCATAACTCCTGACACTATCATCCATAATTCCTTATCACTAACATCACACACGACCAAACCAATCACTATCACCAACGCCTCTCACAACACTTGCCTCTTGAACACAGTCCTCCACCAGTATAGTCACCATCACGCTGACATCATCCCCCAGTGTTACAATCCCGTTGACATCATGCCCAACAGTAACACCATCCCCCTGACATCATTTCCAGTAGTGTCAGCATCGACCTGACGTCATCCCCTGCCGGTGTCAGCATGTAGTGGACACCAAGAGGATCGGGTAGGTCACCCTGTGCCTCACCTCACCAGCAGGCCTGGCCAGGTCAAGCCTCAGCCTCACCAGGGGAGCAACATGCACCCACATGCCCTGGCAGCGCCCCACCCCCCACCTCCACCCCCTCCCCCAGCCACTGGGCAGATCTGCATGCAAAGTCATTATATTAAAGACAGTCATTTTCGATAGCATCGCGCGGCCAAAATAACCTGCCCTGCCTCGCAACACTATCGCTCATCAGGCAGCCATTCTAAGTGGGACTGGGACGGGCAAATAGCGGGTTTGCGCGGGAGTCTGCCGGACTACACGCGGTCAATTGGCGGGAAATTATTTGGCTACATGCTGGGAAAATTGGCGGGAGCGTCCGACCCACCTCACACCTGCTGGCATGCTTCCCCAGCGGCTGTTGTGGTGGTACTGCAGTCTTATTGTTGTGGTGCAGAGGCACCCGTACACTACTGTTGTGGTGCAGCGACAGCGGTACACTAGCGTTGTGGTGCAGGGACACCGGTACACTAATTTTATGGTGTAGGAACAACGGTACACAGTAGTGGTGTAGGCATAGCGGTACACTACTGTAGTGGTGTTGGAAATATGGTACACTACTATCATAGTGCAGGGAAACTGGTACACTACTGTTGTTGTGTTGAGACACAGGTACACTACTGTTGTGGTTTGGGTGTTGAGTTATACTGCTGCTGTACAAATACAGACACACAGCTAATCTGTGGGTACAGCTACAGTGCTGGTGCTGGTGTGGCCAGACTCCTCATGCTGTTACATTCACAATTCTCACGTTACTACACCTACACTACTGCTGTTATATCCACACTGATTTTGTTGTCACACTCCGATAACATCGCCCACTGTTGGTGTTACGTCCACAACACTGTCACTACCCCCACACTGCCGGTGTTGTGACGCCCAAAGGTGATGACTGGTCCTCCATTGTTGCTGCCGTTCCAACCACTCCCTCACTCCGTAGCCCAATCAACGCCTATTCCGTCTCTGTCACTGATCGAGTCACAAATTGGTCCCTCTGGTGGAGAATTCCATTTTCTACAGGTAATAATACGTTTTTTTCCTCCGTGTCGGGCACGAAAGGAAGAATTATGAAGCTAATATTTCATCTCTCTTGGCATCTGTCATGGCGATATTATATGGTAAATTATATCTTGTACCTCACTCCTACTAGCAACTCTTTGTGGTGTTTGAATATATATATATATATATATATATATATATTCTTATTTATTCTTGTTTGCATAATTCCAGCCTTAGTGTGGTAGCGTTAGGAAACAGAGTTCTATGAGAGATGTTCTCGTATGGCTCGTTTTTGTGTCTTTCATTTAGAAAGCAACAATAGAGGAGAGAAGGACTTCCAGCTCTACCCTTCCCCGCTCCCGCCTCTCTTAGTTGCCTCCAACGACACGAAGAAATATGTGGGTGGGTAATGTTCTCTCTCTTCTCTCCCTAAGGAAAACACACACACACACACACACACACACACATTTTTTTTTCTTTCATATTTGATCGCCATTTCCGACAGGAAAAGACGAAGGAAGGCCACATTCGCTCACCATTCTCTAGCTGGCATTGAGACGTAAGCCCGCTGAGGTCAGGACTTAAGAAAAAGAAAAGAACAAACTTTTAGAACGTGCATGAAAACAAGATGTTACAAAAAATAAAACAGAAATGCGTTTGTAAGACAAACATCAAACTTAGCTTTTTACCCAGTGAACACCTGGTGAAGTCCACGAGAGTCTTCACCCCCACAGCTCGGGCTGGGCCCAGGCTACTGGAATGGGTCGTTCGTCGACCAAGCTGTTGGAAGCCGCAGCCCTCAGGCTGATCATTGCTAATTCCTATGCTCATACTCTGTGGGAATCATCACGAATATTTTACCGCAAGAAATGAAGAACTGACCTTTGTATTCGTACGCCAGTGTCTGGATTAACATAGTGACTCCTGTTCTGCTATTATTATCATAATCAGTGTCAACTGCTATCTTAATTAGTATCATTATAATCATTATTACTCATTAGATCAGAGTAATATGTTAAGGGGGAGTTTCAACCTTTCATCCTATACAACGAAACGTCATACTCACACAAGCTCTTTTCCCTTTCTTCTAAATGTGCTCACCATTGCAGCTTTGGTGAGACAACATCAGGAACTGAACCTCCGAGGGAAAATCCTCGCTTGGCTCACCTCCTGTTCCTATTGTTAAAGAGTGATGATATAGAAAAGGAGGGTTACCAGCTCTCCGCTACCGCTCCTTTTAAGTCGCCTTCCACGACACGCTGGAGATACCTGGGTAGCATACTTGCTTTCCTATCCTGAAGAATTATGATAACACATAACTGAACACTGCTTTCAAGAGGGGAACACTTCGGAGCACCATCGGCGGCCAGCGGAGGCCTCCGTGTACATTCCTGCGCCATCCGTCGTCTGAGCCTCACGCAGCCAGAGCTTCCAGGCATCACACCGTAATCGTGTCTTGACTAACCACTTGGAAACTGAATAATGGCTACCAAACCGAGCGCCTCCATCCTTTCCGGGGCCATTAGCATATGTGGACCTGTTTTAACCCTTCAGTCCAAAGAAAAACCTTTTGCTATGACGACGCCATCATACCCAACGGTCTTACTATACACGACCCTGAAGTCACTGGGAACGACATCTAACCTTAATCACTATATGCCTGCAATGGAGAGATTGTGAAGCTCACCAAAACCTCAGCCACAAAACCAAGGTTCTTTACTTCAGTTCTGCCACATCTACAGCATATGACTATCCGCTCGCGTTACCTTAACTATTGTTTTCTTGCCTTCTCACGGCACTTAATGAGCGGGGAAATCACTGTGCGAGATATGTGTAAAACACTGTACAAGACAGGTATACGACTAATTGTGTTAGCAGCCGCCCCTACAGCCTACGGTTGAGTGTGAGATCGTCGTCGTAAACAAAAGAGAACTTCAATATAAGTGATGATTCGATAATAACGAAAATGAAACACAGGGACTCGGCTGCTTTCCTCGCCCACATGCCACACCAGGTCCTAAATTGACCTAAAACCCCCAAGGCGATTCTGAGGATGATCTTACATTCTTCATCATCTAGCATAAGGATCTTTTTTTTTTTTAAATCTTAGTAAGCTGGATCATAGACTGAACCAGAGTTTATATGATCCTAGACGTCATATACAGACGCTAATTAAACTACGGACGGAGTCAATCCGTTTTCATCAACGCTTGATCTTTAGAACAAGGGACCCACCATATGGTACATCCAAAACTCTTAACTGGCTCTATGGAACTGTATAATCCATACACTGACCCCAGATCTGGCCCCTATCTACCTCCTCTCCACCAACCGTGGGCCAGACATAAACCCTGGCCAACATAACCCACCCAATACTGAACCTGGGGCTGCCCTACCAACGAGCGCTCGTGCCTTAATGACAATTTCTAGCTGGTTAAGGTGGTCGTTACCAGCACTTTGATGAGCAGGATATGAGACAACCAGAGAAAACTGAGGGGTGGAGGTGGGGGGCGACGGGGAGGTTGAACTGGGTAATAATTAGAGGAGGGAAACGGTGGAGCAAAGGCTGGAGGCGGGAGGGGAAGCACTGGGGGAGAATAAAACGAGAAAAACAGGAAAACTGAAAGGCGGCTACTAAATAGTAGCATTGTGGGAAAAAAAAAAAAAGCATGTAAGAAGCGTCCAATTAGGACAGTAAACATAACATGCGAAGAGCAGGAAAATAGCAAGACAGGGAACAAAGGAGTGAAGGTGCCATTCGTCAGAACTTAACAAACTTAACAAGTGAACGATACTACTATCAAAAATAAAGTTCGAACTATAATCCGATTTATTTTGCTCTTGTACTGTCACTTGATCTGCCTGTTAAAGACCACTTCACCAAACCCTGCATCAAAGTTTGCTGCTTCGCTCGTGCTTGCACTAAATGGCGCTCTTCGGCCTGTTTCCTTGTGACCATTTCCTGAACATAAAAAGTTACTGAGTTACACAGCGGTCAGCTGACGACACTCGGCTGTTCTGGGAACACTGATGGAGAGCATTTAAGACGCAACAAACAACCTAGTTAACAATTATCAGTAATCACCCCAATATTTCTTTACCAAATAATTCAACCTTTGCGTTGGGCTTAACGCATCTATACAGACTTATTCTAAACATTAGAAGTCCCGATCTGGGACTGAAGAATGGAAAATATATGCGATAATAACTGCACACCTCGGCCAGATCGAACGGGATGTGTGGCACCGGAAAGCATGATGCCGCGTCCCTCGATATGAATTACATTTTGCAGTTATCAGCGGCTACTTTATAACCGTGCGCCCCACGCTCATCCTGTGATCGGCAGCGCGATGCATATGGATACTGACCCATCCTGGTCTCTGTATAAATATTCTCCATACATGTGGTCCTCAACCAAATTCTGTAACTTGTCAGGTCTACACGCTCAGGTCTCTCGAGAGTCTGTGGTCTCTCAGTCTGGCAAATAAAGTACTTAAACAACCTCTGCTGGAAGGACCGACGCGACGCCGGCCGCTCTTGCTCGTCGACAGCTTCGCCAACCTTCCGGCTGGCCGACCCCCCCCCCTCCCCATCCCTGTGCCGCCCCACGCCATATTCCTCACACTTAAATGAGTCATCTGAACCAAGCGACATATTAATGGGAGTTTGAAGAATACAATAAATTAGGAAAGTTTCTAATAGATCCCCTACTTTAATGAGAAAACTTTTTGAATTAAAAAAAAAATAATGAGAAGTTTGTGTTTCTCCTCCCCTTTGTGAGCGAGTCCTCCGATCAGTCCCTGAGGAGTACCCACGTCCAGCACACAGAGGGATAATGTCTTCCTTCCATTCACTCCTCAGACACAGGAGGAAAAAAAAACGGCATCAGTGCATAAAGCGCTGTTATGATGTCTGTGAAGTTGTCGTTGTCAGAGATTTGTTAAACAAACAAACCCAAACAGCACATGCAGACGGACTGAGAGAGACGAATGAAGATTTCATCCTCTCACAAAGGACCCAGTCGTGTGTCAACCTCTCTGCCAACAATACTCCAACTGTCTTCTTGCTTGAAAAAAAAAAAAAAGAAAAGTGAATCTACTTTTATAATGATCTTACGGCATTCATAAGCCGGTGTGTTGTATACTATCCACCGCTGACGTCCATGCTTTTGTTGCCTGCATCGCTATCAAGCATTGCGCCTCTACCTTCACCACCCATCCCATTATACTGCCTACACCATCCACCACACCACATTATACTGCCAGTACCATCCTCCACACTACGACTTTACAATACTCCAACATTGGATACGCAATGCAGGAAAAGATAAAACTATGCAAATACCATATATGATATTTCGCGAGTTGAGTCTTTTTTAATTTTTTTAGAATTAGATTAATAACAGGCGAATACCCAAATACCCAGGCAGTAGCTGTAAAGGAAGGGTACATCCTTCCTATGAGCGTCCCGTGTAATGAGTACAACAAAGATTCTTTTTTCCATTCACAAAGCCGTCATGAGCAGCTCAAGTGACGGGGAAGTATACAGATACGTTGACAACACAAGAGAGTGAGAAACACTTTTCTTGCTACCATAAACTACCTGCCAGTGTTGAATCAAATGTAAAGTGGAGTTAAGTGGCGATAAGCCGCTGAGAAAACTCTCGACTTAAACAGGAAAGTGGAAAAACAAACTTTTATGCCATAATAAAATGACTGGCAAATAACCAGGCCAAGTGAAAAGTAAAGATGAGAGGCGATAAGCTACGCCTAAAATCTTTCCCAGAGCTAAAAATGAACAAATAAAAGCGTGCGATAATAACCACGGTCCAAATGAGCACGAGGAGGGGCGGGGTTGGGGTGGGGGAGGGGAGGTCACCCGTGTGTGTGTGTGTGTGGGGGGGGGGGGATCCATCTGGTGTCTGGGAGGGGAGGCAGGGCGGCAAAAGAGGCCGGTGACTGTTGCTGGTCGTGCTGCGCTGCTTTGATCTCGCCCAATAATCGTCCTGGTGCTTTAGGGGCCGACGCAGTAATTAAATAACCCTCCAGCCATTGCTCATTTTATATAGCAACGCCCGCCTGCAAAATTAGGCGTTGCTGCGCTACACAATTGAGGCCAGAATCACGCGGGCTTGCTAACCTTTAAAATCCGTTGGAAGATGCTACAACCTGACATGAATTACATTAAATTCCCAAAATTCGGTTTTCCCTCACTTCCATCAGCTGTGGAATGTCTACGTAATACTCTTGATGTTTGAAAGAATTTACGCTGGACGCAACACCGGGACTCGCATTATGACCGACTTGGATCTGTTGGAACAGCGTATCGTGTAACGGACTTTAGAACAGAACTGTTACTGCTTTTACAAGGTATTAAACTATTGAGAGGGAACGGACAATTGGAATGGTATTAAATATGCATGAAAAAAAAACGTAGTCGTAGGCTCCAGATGCAAAAATGACCTCTATTGTACTGGTTCATTGGGGTGAAGCTACGCACCAGGTTCCCCTATTTGGTTAGGGCTTAACCCGCCTCCTGGGACCTGGCGTTAAAATAAAGAAAAGCTAACAAAATGTACGAGGGGGAGATAGGAGAGAGATGGCGGGGAGACAGACGAAGAAGAATGGAGGACTGGGGAGAGAGAGAGAGGGGGAAGACAAAAGGAGAAACGAAGAAGACGGAAGGAGAGAGAAAGAACCGGAGCGGTTCACAGTAAGGAAGACGAAGGGAAATTGTATGATTATGGGAGAAGTTGATGGGGAATGGGGAAGATGGGGAGCTGTGAGGAGAGGCATATGACTAACGGTGAGAGAGAGAGAGAGAGAGAGAGAGAGAGAGAGAGAGAGAGAGAGAGAGGAGGAACGAGTATCGCATTCGAACATTTTACTCTCGAATTGTTGACGGAAGTAGTGATGGGACCCGACGCTGAGTTTTATGGTGTGATATAATTACTGGAGGTGATGCCGGGTACCGCGGGAGAGGAGTGGGGGGCACGCATCCCGTGCGTTCCCATCGCTAAAACAATGTGCCTCTTTTATATCGAGGTTCGCTCTGCCAGTATAAAGCGGAAAGTGGTACATTTATATAACATGGCACAGTAAACTTTCACGGGAAAAGGCTGAGTAAACTCACGTACAATGAAGCATGGTGCACCTGTGTACAGAGGAGCAAGATACATCTAAATATAACGAAGCGTAGTGTATAACAGGCATGCTTCACTTGGATAAAGCGAAACATACTGTATAGCAGGCACTAGCCCTCCAGAATACGGTGGAACATAGAAACCAATGACATGACATATCGAGGTGCACTTTAGGTATGGTAGAGTATGGGGCATACGTATGTAGTATAGCGAGGCGTGGTGCTCATCACTACTTTGAAAGAGCCTTCGAAATCAGCGTAATGTATATGTCAGGCAAGGCATCTCTCACAACGCTTACGATAAGAACCTGAGCAACATACCCAGTACAATAAATATTCTCTCGAACCTGCGTAAAAACAGAAAAACAATCTCCAGCATTCATGCAATACAATGTCAGTTTCCCCAGAAGTAACAATACTCAATAATCTAACAAGCTGGTTATTCTAACCACTCCAGCTCCCACTATAGTCACACTTAACATCCTCTCCAACACTCATATCAAAACAGCCCATGCCTAAATACTCACAAAAGAATTCTCCACTGTTTGCTAAATTCACTTCGACAACCTTTGCTCCACTCACATCAACCTCTCCATTAGAATACTCAGCATTTGCTAAACACAATACTCACCACATCTCCAACACTTGCAATATTCAAACTAAAAGAAAAAAAAAAGTTCTCCAAAAATAGCAGTACTCGCACCATCCAACTCTCAAACACTTAACGGAAGAAGCTCTCCAACACTTAGCGGCGTCACACTAGCACTTTTTGTCAATTTTCTGACGCCGTTTTTTTTTTTCATAAATCTGCATCAATTTCGCGGCCCAACGAGCTATATGAAATGTCTTCATCTTATTCAAGTCCACACTCGTGAGTGCAGATTTTTAATTAAATAAAATATATAGCAGTTCAAAGTATTCAATGGTACATTTACAGAAGCGCTCTATCAAGTACTTTTTAAATTACTGAAGTCCAAATTTATTATATTAACTTTGATAATTATAATCATAAACACGTCTCATTCACTTTGTTTACATTCATACCACCTGGGTTCATCTGAAAGGCAGATACAATTTTGTCACAGCCTTTGTTGTCTTATTGAAGGTTTAAGGTCCCTTCGTTGTTTATAAGACATTAGAGATATTATGTAAGCATGGAGTCAATGAGGAGAAGCCGCATATTACGATACCGCTGGGGCTTAGAGAAGAGTTGTCCAAACTCTCAAGGTACGTTTGTGAAATATACTTCGATTTCTCACTGCGCCAACCATGAGCGCACACAACTGCGCATTTTAGCATGCCTGACCTTTCTACACTTTCTAATAGGCACAAGTATCATTACGACAGCCACAGTTTCCCCTACAGGCTGCGCCATATTGCTTGTTCTAGTTGAAAACGAAATGACTGGCCCATTGGTTCTTCTCCCTTGTTTGACAGAACACGCGAAAATAATATCGAATTGGGGAACTGATGCAAGAAACTGACGGAAGAACTGCTATTGTGACGATGCCTTTAGTCAAACTACGAACCTCTCGAACAATCACTATTACCGTCAATGTCTTCAACAATTAATAACTACACTAAAGGATGGGCAACTCACAACACACACCATTATCCTCTACAGCACTAATAAAACAAACGCTAAGAACTCTCGAACACAATCGATACTCATAAAGTATGCAAACACAGTCATGACAAACAACAATCACAGTAACAACGACCCCATCATTCAAGCCTCATTCCAATACACTGTGTTTCACCATCACAACAGCATCTCCAACATTCACCCACAGTTTCTCCAACACCCGCCATCCTCACATGAAATCACATTCTAATCACAATCCTCTCTAGCCCCAGTTATATAATGGTTAATCCTTGACTGAAAGAATTAGAAATCAATGAAAACATATGAAAGGCATTCAATAATTCCGACATACATTAAAATTCCAGTTAACGCCAGCGGTGGAGCACCACAACCTGGGAAATGAACAATAAATTAGCCAGAGACAAAAACATTGTTTAAATCCTGCAGATACTTCACAGTGCTGCCATAAACCCCTCCTAATAACGTCCAAACAAGACTCCCAAGAGGAGAAAAAAAAATAAACTGAAAAAAAATGTTTCACAATTTTTAGTCCAAATACTGACGGAGGACGAAAGAAAACGTCCACATTTCGCATGTCAATGCATAAACTTTTTCAGAGTTAGAGCATGGGCATCAAGGCATTTATATCTATCAAGTTTTTCTGATGACTATTCACTGCAGGAGTTTTTATGATGACTAAGTGGCAACTGCCTGCGGCGCGGCCAGATTTTACAGATAATTTGGGAGTTGTTCGAACACTGTCAGTCGTAATTAACGTGGAGGTTGAGTCCTTTATACTCTTGGCATTAGTTCCTTAATTACTTAGAAATAATAATTTTGATCCCTCAAAGCCCCCTCTGTATCTGAGGCCCTGAAGCTTAAGTACATGGTTGTGAACCTGGTCACTCGTCTTTTGGAAAGATTTTTCAAACGCTAAGGTTATGATTCTATGAGTCTGATGCTCGATTTAATTTCATTTATTCAAATATGATTTCCCGAGTCTTTTTAGCATCATCTACATAATGTCATCTTTAATATCGCAAAATTCTCTTCGTCTTCATTCCCGTCATTAAACTATTTTTGGGTTTATCCCGTACAGCTGAAAAGTTCTTCCACAGTTCCTCCAGCGATTTGACTTGAAAACAAATCCCATCCAAGATGGCGTAAAGCTGATTACTCTGCAGCCAACATAACTTCTCAAGCTGGCCAGGTGAAGTTCAAGCTGTGATGAGTCCTGTATGGTAACATCTTGCCATCCACAGTCCATTTATAATGATTAATTCCTCACTGGATTAAGTCAGGATGTGAGTAACTGGCTTACGGTGGCAGCAGAGGCCAGGACAAAGAGCGAACAGGAAAAGAGGGGAAATGGTAAAGGACAAAGGAGAAATGAGGAATGGGAAGAGATACTGCACGATGAGTAATGGAGTGACATTAATGGGCGGACAGTGAGAAAATTATGGGGAGATTGTAACAGATGAGGGGAATATGATGATGAAATTACGAAAGGATGACACCTGTGCGGACTTCCTGCTGAGTCCGGGTCCTCATCACAACTCCTCGGCTCCGGGTGGGAAAAATCTACACCGCTTCTTCTTTAGGTAAGTCAGCTGGCGCTGCAGTCCGTCACCAACCCGTTTACGTTTCAGGGGAACTTATCTAGGCTTTTTCATCTGGGTCTACGTGGTTATAAAAGACGTTTATCAGATTAGCAAGAAACAATATAAACTGCCTTTGGCCCTGGATATTAACACTATTATCATGCATAATGTTGATGTTAACTATATACGTCACAGGAATAATTTCAACTATAGCGTCCTTCGCCATGGCTCTACAACCCTCGAGGGTTGGTAAATGAAATTACACTCACACTGACGCGCCTGATCACAGTAATTATCGCATTAAGCAACTGACAATGACTTAGTATAATCTTATGCGACCTAAGCTTACTGCTCGGGTCATAGTTCAACTGGTGGACACTTTCGACCTTACTTATGCTCGGCATGACCCATCTGCCCGTCAACCAATGAAGAAACCCGTATAATTCCAAAGGCCATCGTTTCGCCATTACCATCCGCACAGTTGAACTTACAATACCGCTGAGGCCTCCACCTGAGTCAGTCAAGCAGTGAGCTCGCTGGTGCCCAGATAGTCTTAGCCAAGAGACTCCACACTCCAGGAGACCTTGAGGCCTCTCCAACGACAGTAGCTGCCCACCATGTGGCTCCTGACCTAACCTATCACCCATATGGCAGGGCTCAGTGGTGCTTCATCTCCCACGGCCCCTAGTAGCCATGCACCCTCCTATGGAATGCCTGCCGCTCTTTCCGTATCTGCAAAAGTGCCACAGGAATCCTGTCATCCTCATTTGACCTTACCATTATCCTACGCCATCTGTGCCAGCTCATCATATGTACTTCACCGGATAAATGTGTTGTGTTGTTGCTACTCGTGTTTCCGTACCCTTCTCAAATAAAAAAAAAAAGCATTAAACACACAAATAAACCCGCTAAATTAAAATGAAGTGAGTTCAACACCTTTCAGCACATTATTCGTTTCACATCGCTCTAACTGACTACTCTGCATGCTGTAAAGCAGCCCCGTATTCTATGAAGTCAGCAGAGTAAGAAATATCCTATGCGTTTCCTCTAAATCGGCAGAGTAACGTTGGATAACAGCACTTCTCTTGTCGGCAGAGTACAGTGCTCTAAACATGGAAGTTCTCTCTCCTACTGTGAGCGACCGCGAGACACAGGCCCGATGCTCGTTTCACTCTGATCATACATAATACTAGTTCTGTTATAATCACTCCTCTGTATCATGGTGAAGTATGGCTGTCTCTTGTATTCCGTCCACGTTTAATAACTCCATTTACTACCAAGCGAAGGTACTGAAACTTTTCTCTTTTGAACGTTTCGTAATTTTCAACAGCCCATTGAGGAGCGAAACTGATAGCTGCTCTAGATTCTCAATACTATCATCAAACGATATTTACACAATGCTTCTCATTCATCTGTAAAGGATGACATGTCGGACTGTCGATGTCGCTGTGCGAATGAGAGGGATCGAGTGTACGACCACTTCCCATCAAAACTCAACTTTTTGTTTACAGGCAATGAGTTTTGGCCTAGCTAACGACTCATATACTGGAACTAATAAGTCCAAAAGCTGACGATCCACTTTCGCACTTAACAATCTTATCCTGCCAGAGGCAATGTGTGTATCGTGGCTCCATGGTCACATCTCGAACGCAACTGTAAAGACTCTTTAGGTATCTCTAAAATTGTTTCATATTTATCCAGTGGTCGAGGGAAACGTGATCTTTCTAATTCCTATGTGGTGTACTGTTTCATAAAATGTCATGACTCAATTCGCCTAGTAGGATACGTTCGCACATGTCAATCGTATATGACGATCAAGATGTTAGGGTGTAATTTTTCGGCTTCGCGTCATTGTGGCAAGAAGTCAAGTCAGTCTGGTACCTTAGTTCTCGAGTCCTTCCGAACATGTTATCGAGGCCCTGTGTTGTACCAAGAACTTTGTATTTCTTCATTAAGATGGAGCTGCAGGAGTTGGGCATAGAGGGTAGCCATATTGACGACCTTCTGGAGGACTGGACCAGCACACGTGATGTCCGGCTGACAGATCGAGGGAGGAGAAGGGGGACCACAGTCCATACATTAGTCCCTTCATCCACAGAGCTTCGCTGTAGTTACTGGCTTGACTAAACACCGTGTCTTACTGCATCCACTGCAATCAGTTCGAGTCAATGTTTGCATACCTTGTGCACGACAAACGGACAGATGATAAGATAACCAATATAAAACCGAGACGAAAGACATCTTGAGAAGCTATGACGATGACGGGTTGATAACGATCCACAGATGATAAGGAGATGACAGAAAGCAATGATTGGAAAGATGCTGGTCAAACGATAACGATGAGAAAATTATATGATGAGATGCACAGACGACGACGGACCGACCATATTGGAAATGATAATGATTTGGTGATGGAACTTGGAGACTGATGATGGTGATGATGACAACGATGATGAAGAAATGATGAATGAAGGCCGGTATAGAGAACAATGAGGAAATTATGATAACAAAACTATCGGGAGAGAACGATGATAAGGCGATCGTGTGGTAACTGATGAAAAGATAATGCAGAGATGATCACTCAGAAGCCGATGATTGTGAGATAACAGAGCAATGATGACATCAAGAGCAGACGACAAGGGTGGATCATCCCGGGAAATCACAGTGGAAACACGGGGAGAGTATGACAAGCTAATGATGACAGGTGCGTAACCGGGTAAAAATGATAACACGGGAAAAAATGATAAAAAGTTTAAAATAAGAGAGTGATTCCGTGGGAGCAGCCACGCAGAGCATCATGAGCTACCGAAAGAGGCCAAAGGGGGCCCTGGTCTGGCGCACATCACAATGAGGGGAGGGAGTCGCCCACATCGCATGAGGGGAGGTTCTCGCCCACACCACAAGAGGGGAGGGCCTGGCCCACATCAGAAGAGTGGGGGGGGGGGGTCCCTGACCCACATCACAAGAGGGGGGGAGGGGGGACTGGCCCACATCAGAAGAGGGCACCGAAACACCAATCAAATTAAAGCAACCAATCAGCCAACGAACACACCCTATATTAGCATATATAATCTGGCGCCGGCAATGATCTGGTGCATTAATATGCAGATCAACGCGCGTCATTCACAGTACAGTCAACTAAATACGAGTTCAAATGAGTGAAACAGAACATCCCCCAGCACCATCAGTGAATTTAAATTAAAATATTATATGAGTGGTACACACACATGCACACACACACACACACACACACACGTATAAAAGAGTACTTACGTACCCATCTACCTATCTACGAGTATCTATAACGATTTTGCCATTAAGCAAGGGTAGTGCGTAGTGCTCACCGCCGGAAAACTTAAAGTTAAGAACAAAGTTGCGTGTTGTCAAGTGTGACGCAGAGAGTGAGTGTGTGTGGACTGAATGCCAGCAACCAAGTGTGTGTGGCAGACAGAAAACACAGCAACATGGACAAGGGAGGGAGACACGATAGCCACTGTAGTGCTAGCTCACTGCACCGCCGTTACTAACTCTCCCGATACCCAGGAAGTATTACATTTATTTTCCTGGCCGGGGGTTAACTTGCCACCGGAGAGAGAGAGAGAGAGAGAGAGAGAGAGAGAGAGAGAGAGAGAGAGAGAGAGAGAGAGAGAGAGAGAGAGA
>JAYMFT010422093.1:0-17583 GCA_038088735.1 Panulirus argus
TATTTCAATTAGGGCCCGGCCTTGATGTGGACTTTTGTCCGTGACTGGAGCCTTCAACATTAAAAAAAAAAAAAAGTGAGAGAGCCATAGTCAGTATTGAGAGGAAGTAGCCAGAGTGAAGGAGCCATGATCAGTCGTGAGAGGAAAGAGCCAGACTGAAGGAGCCGTGGTCAGTAGAGAAAGGGAGGAGCCAGAGTGAAGAAGCCCTAGTCAGTCGTGAGAGGAGGGAGCTAGAGTGAGGGAGCCCTGGTCAGTAGAGGGAGGGAGGAGCCAGAGTGATGGAGCCATTATCAGTCGTGAGAGGAAGGAGCCAGAGTGAGGGATCCGTGATCAGTCACGACAGGAAGGAGCCAGAGTGAGAGAGCCGTGGTCAGTCGTGAGAAGATGGAGCCAGAGTGGGGGAGCCCTGGTCAGAAGTGAGAGGAAGGATTCAGAGTGAGGGAGCAGTGGTTGATAGAGGGAAGGAGGAGCCAGAGTGAGGGAGCCGTGATCAGTCGTGAGAGGAAGGAGCCAGAGTGAGGGAGCCCTGGTCAGTAGTGAGAGGAAGGATCCAGAGTGACGGCGCCTTGGTCAGTTGTGAAAGGAGGGAGCCAGAGTGAGGGAGCAGTGGTCAGTCGTGAAAGGAAGAAGCCAGAGTGAAGGAGTCCTGGTCAGTCGTGAGAGGAGGGAGCCAGAGTGAGGGAGCAGTTTTTCAGAAGTGAAAGCGAGGAGCCAGAGTGAGGGAGCCGTGGTCTGTCGAGAGAGGAAGGAGCCAGAGTGAGGGAGCAGTGGTTAGTAGAGGGAGGGAAGATCCAGAGTGAGGGAGCCCTGTTCAGTCGTGAGAGGAAGGAGCCAGAGTGAGGAAGATGTGGTCGGTCGTGAAAGGAAGGAGCCAGAGTGAAGGAGACATGTTCAGTAGTGAGAGGAAAGAGCCAGAGTGAGGAAGCCGTGGTCAGTCGTGAGAGGAAGAAGCCAAAGTGAGGGAACCGTTTTTCAGTAGTGAAAGAAAGGAGCCAGAGTGAGGGAGCCGAGGTGAGTCGTGAGAGGAAGGAGCCAGAGTGAGGGAGCCTTGGTCAGAAGTGAGAGGAAAAAGCCAGAGTGAGGGATCCGTAGTCAGTCGTGAGAGGAACGAGCCAGAGTGAGGGAGCCGTTGTTAGTAGTGAAGGGAAGGAGCCAGAGTGAGGGAGCCGTTGTTAGTAGTGAAGGGAAGGAGCCAGAGTGAGGGAGCCTTGGTAAGTCGTTAGAGGAAGGAGCCAGAGTAAGGAAGCAGTAGAGGGAGGGAGGAGCCAGAGTGAGGGTGTCCTGGTCGGTCTTAGTAGGAGGGAGCCAGAGTGAGGGAGCCTTGGTCAGTAGTAAGAGGAAGGAGCCAGAATGAGCGAGCCATGGTCAGTCGTGGGAGGATGGAGCCAGAGTGAGGGAGCCGTGGTCAGTAGTGAGAGGAAGGAGCCAGAGTGAGGGAGCCGTGGTCAGTAGTAAAAGGGAAAAGCCATATTGAGGGAGCCATGATCACTTGTGAGAGGAAGGAGCCAGAGCAAGTAAGCCGTGGTCAGGAATTTGAGGAAGGAGCCAGAGTGAGGGAGCTATGCTCAGTCGTGAGAGGAAGGAACCAGAATGAGAGAGCCGTGGTCAGTATTGAGAGGAGGGAGCCAGAGTGACGGAGCCATGGTCAGTATCGAAAGGAATGAGCCAGAGTGAGGGTGCCGTGGTCGGTCGTGTGAGGAAGGTGCCAGATTGAAGGAGCCGTGGTCAGTCGTGAGAAGAAGTAGCCAGAGTGAGGGACCCGTGGTAAGTAGTGAGAGGAAGGAGCCAGAGTGAGGTAGCCGTGGTCTGTCGTAAACGGACGGAACCAGAGTGAGGGAACCTTGGTCAGTAGTGAGAGGGAGTAGCCAGAATGAGGGAGCCGTGGTCAGTAGTGAGAGGAAGGAGCCAGAGTGACGGTGCCATGGTCAGTATTGAGAGGAAGGAGCCAGAGTGAGGGTGCCGTGGTCAGCCGTGAAAGGAAGGATCCAGAGTGAGGGAGCAATGGTCAGTAGAGGGAGGAAGGAGCCAGATTGAAGGAGCTGTGGTCAGTCGTGGGAGAATAGAGCCAGAGTGAGGAAGCCGTGGTCAGTAGTGAGAGGAAAGAGATAGAGTGAGGGAGCCGTGCTCAGTAATGAGAGGAAGGTGCCAGTGTGAGGGAGCCGTGGTCAGTCTTGAGACGGAGGAGCCAGAGTTAGGGAGTCGTGATCAGTAGAGGGAGGAATGGGCCAGATGGAGGGATCCATGATTAGTCGTGAGAGGAGAAAGCCAGAGTGAGAGAACCGTGGTCAGTAGGGGGAGGGAAGAGCCAAAGTGAAGGAGCCGTGGTCAGTAGAGGGAAGGAAGAGCCAGATTGAGGGAACCGTGATCAGTTGTGAGAAGAAGGAGCCAGAGTAAGGAAGCATTGGTCAGTCGTGAGAGGGCGGAGCCAGAGTGAGAGAGACATGATCAGTCGTGAGAGGAAGGAGACAGAGTTAGGGAGTCGTGGTTGTCGTGAGAGGAAGGAGCCAGAGTGAGGGAGCCGTGGTCAGTAGAGAGAGAGAGGATCCAGAATTAGGCAGCCATGATCAGTCGTGAGAGGAAGGAGCCAGGATGAGGGAGCTGTGATCAGCCGTGAGAATGAAGAGCCAGAGTGAGGTAGCCGTGTTAAGTCGTGAGAGGGAGGAGGCAGAGTGACGGAGCAGTGAAAGTCGTGAAAGGGAGGAGCCAGATTGAAGGAGCCCTGGTAAGAAGTGAGAGGAAGGAGCCAGAGTGAGGGAGCCCTTTTCAGTAGTGAGAGGAACGAGGCAGAGTGAGTGAACCGTGGTCAGTAGTGAAAGGGAGAAGCCAGAGTGAGGGAGCCGAGGTGAGTCGTGAGAGTAAGGAGCCAGAGTGAGGGAGCAGTGGTTAGTAGACGGAGGTAGGTGCCAGAGTGAGGGATCCCTGGACAGTCTTAGGAGAAAGGAGCCAGAGTGAGAGAGCCTTGGTCAGTAGTGAGAGGAAAGAGCCAGAATGAGAGATCCATGGTCAGTCGTAGGAGGATGGAGCCAGAGTGAGGGAGCCGTGGTATTTAGTGTGATGAAGGAGCCAGAGTGAGGGTACCATGGTTAGTCGTGAGATAACAGTGCCAGAGTGAGGGAGCCGTGGTCAAACGTGAGATTAAGGAGCCAGAGTGAGGGAGCCATGATCAGTTGTGAGACGAAGGAGACAGAGTGAGTGAACAGTGGTCAGAAGAGGGAGGGAGGAGCCAGAGTGAAGAAACCCTGGTCAGAAGTGAGAGGACGGATCCAGAGTGAGGGTGCCGTAGTCAGTCGTGTGAAGGAGCCAGAGTTAGGGAGCCGTGGTCAGTCGTAAAAGGAAGGAGCCAGAATGAGCGAACCGTGGTCAGTAGTGAGAGGGAGGAGCCAGAATGAGGGAGCCGTGGTCAGTCGTGAGTGGAAGGAGCCAGAGTTAGGGAGCAGTGGTCAGCCGAGAGAGGGTGCCGTAGTCAGTCGTGTGAGGAAGGAGCCAGAGTGACGGAGCTGTGGTCAGTCGTAAGTGGAAGGAACCAGAGTGAGGGAGCCCTGGTCAGTAGTGAGAGGGAGGAGCCAGTGTGAGGGATCCGTGGTCAGTCGTGATAGTAAGGAGCCAGAGTTAAGAAGCAGTGGTCAGTAGAGGGAGGGAAGAGCCAGAGTGAGGGAGCCCTAGTCACTCGTGAAAGGAAGGAGCCAGAGTGAGGAGCCCTGGTCGTTAGTGAGAGGAAGGAGCCAGAGTGAGGGAGCCCAGGTCAAAAGTGAGAGGAAGGGGCCAAAGTGAGGTAGACATGGCCAGAAGAGAGAGGAAGGAGCGATAGCGAGGGAGCCATGGTCAGTAGTGAGAAAAGGGAGCCATAGAGAGAAGCCGTAATCAGTTGTGAGATGAAGGAGCCAGACTGAGGGAGCCCTGGTCAGTAGAGAGAGGGAAGAGCCAGAGTGAGGGAGCCGTGGTCAGTCCTGAGAGGAAGGAGCTAGAGTGAGGGAGCCCTGGTCAGTCGTGAGAGGAAGGAGCCAAAGTTAGGGAGACGTGGTCAGAAGTGAGAGGAAGGATTCAGAGTGAGGGTGACGTTGTCAGTCGTGAGAGGAAGAAGCCAGAGTGAGGGAGCCATGGTTAGCCGAGAGATATAGGAGCCAGAGTGAGGGAGCCGTTGTCAGCGGAGGGTGGAAGGAGCCTGAGTGAGGGCGCCATGGTCAGTATTGAGTGGAAAGAGTCAGAATGAGGAAGCCATGTTCAGTAGTGAGAGGAAGGAGCCAGAGTTAGGAAGCCGTGGTCAGTCGTGAAAGGAAGGAGCCAGAGTGAGGAAGCCGTGGTCAGTCGTAAGAGTAAGGACCTAGAAAGAGGGAGCCGTGGTCAGTAGTGAGAGGAAGGATCCAGAGTTTTGAAGCATTGGTCAGTCGTGAGAGGAAGGAGCCAGAGTGAGGGAGCGATGGTCATATGTAAAAGGAAAGTAGCTAAAGTGAGGGAGCCATGCTCATTAGTGAGAAAAAGGAGCCAGAGTGAGGGAGCCGTGGTCAATCGTGAGATTAAGGAGCCAGAGTGAGGGAGACGTGGCCAGTAGTCGGTTGGAGGAGCCAGAGTGAGGGAGCCCTGGTCTTTCGTGAGAGGAAGGAGCCAGAGCGAAGCAGCCATGATCAGTCGTGAGAGGAAGGAGCCAGGGTGAGAGAGCCGTGGTCAGTAGAGGAAGGGAGGAGCCAGAGTGAGAGAGCCATGATCAGTCGTGAGATTAAGTAGCCAGAGTGAGGGAGCTGTGGCCAGTCGTGAGAGGAAGGAGCCAGATTAAAGGAGCCCTGACCAGTCTTGAGAGGAAGAAGCCAGAGTGAGGGAGCCATGATCAGTCGTGAGAGGAAGGAGTCAGAGTGAGGGAGCCATGATCAGTCATGAGAGAAAGGAGCCAGAGTGAGGGAGCCCTGGTCAGTCGTGAGAGGAAGGAACCAGAGTGCGGGAGCCCTAGTAAGAAATGTGATGAAGGAGCCAGAGTGAAGGTGCCGTGGTCAGTAGTGAGAGGAAGGAGCCAAAGAGAGGGAGCCATGGTTAGTGGAGGGAGCGAGGAGCCAGAGTGAGGAAGCCATTGTCAGTAGGGAGAGGAATTAGCCAGAGTGAGGCAGCCCTGCTCAGTCGTGAGAGGAAGGAGCCAGAGTGAGGGAGCCGTGGTCAGTCGTGAGAGGAAGAAGCCAGATGAGGGAGCCGTTGTCAGTAGTGAGATGGAGGAACCAGAGTGAGGGAGCCGTGGTCAGTAGTGAGATGGAGGAACCAGAGTGAGGGAGCCGTGGTCAGTCCTAAGAGGAAGGAGCTAGAGTGAGGGAGCCCTAGTCATTATAGGGAGGGAGGAGCCAAAATGAGGGAGCCTTGATCAGTCGTGAGAGGAAAAAACCAAAGTGCGAAAGCCGTGGTCATTAGAGGGAAGGAGGTGCCAGAGTGAGGGAGCATTGGTCAGTAGAGGGAGGAAAGAGCCAGAGTGAGGGAGCCATGATCAGTCGTGAGAAGAAGGAGGGAGAGTGAGGGATCCGTGGTCACTCGTGAGAGGGAGGAGCCAGAGTGAGGGAGCCGTGATCAGTAGAGGGAGGAAGGAGCCAGAGTGAGAAAGCCGTGGTCAGTCGTGAGAGGAGCGAACCAGAGTGAGGGAGCCATGGTCACTATAGGGAGGGAGGAGCCAGAATGAGGGAGCCATGATCAGTCGTGAGTGGAAGGAGCCAGAGTGAGGGAGCCGTGGTCAGTCGTGGGAGGAAGGAGCTGGTGTGAGGGAGCCGTGGTCACCTGTGGGAGGGAGGAGCCAGAGTGAGGGAATCGTGATCAGAAGAGGGAAGGAGGAGCCAAAGCGAGGGAGCCGTGGTTAGTCGTGATAGGAAGGAGGAGCCAAAGCGAGGGAGCCGTGGTTAGTAGTGATAGGAAGAAGCCAGAGTGAGGGAGCAGTGGTCAGTCGTGAGAGGAAGAAGCCAGAATGAGGGAGCCGTTGTCAGTAGTGAGAGGAAGGAGCCAGAGTGAGGGAGCCGTGGTCAATAGTGAGAGGAATGGGCCAGAGTGAGGAACCATGATCAGTCGTGAGAGGAAGGAGCCAGTGTGAGGGAGCCGTGATCACCTGTGAGAGGGAGGAGCCAGAGTGAGGGAGCCGTGATCATTGGAGGGAAGGAGGAGCCAAAGCGAGGGAGCCGTGGTCAGTCGTGATAGGAAGAAGCCAGAGTGAGGGAGCCGTGGTCATTCGTGAGAGGAAGAAGCCAGAATGAGGGAGCCGTTGTCAGTAGTGAGAGGGGGAGCCAGAGTGAGGGAGCCGTGGTTAGTCCTAAAAGGAAGGAGCTAGAGTGAGGGAGCCCTAGTCATTATAGGGAGGGAGGAGCCAGAATGAGGGAGCCATGATCAGTCGTCAGAGGAAGGAGCCAGAGTGAGGGAGCCGTGATCAGCAGAGGGAGGGAGGAACCAGAGGGAGGGAGCCATGATCAGTCGTGAGAGGAAGAAGCCAGAGTGAGAGAGCCGTGGTCAGTCGTGAGAGGAAGGAGCCAGGGTTAGGGAGCCGTTATTAGCAGAGGGAGCGAAGAGCCAGAAGGAGGGAGCCATGATCAGTCGTGGGAGGAAGAAGCCAGAGTGAGAGAGCCGTGGTCAGTCGTGAGAGGAAGGAGCCAGAGTTAGGGAGCCATGATCACTAGAGGGAGGGAGCCATGATCAATCGTGAGAGGAAGGAGCCAGAGTTAGGGAGCCATGACCAGTACAAGGAGGGAGGAGCCAGCGTGAGGGAGCCATTGTCACTACTGAGAGGAATTAGCCAGAGTGAAGGAGCCGTGGTCAGTCATGAGAGGAAAGAGCCAGAATGAGGAAGCCGTGGTCAGTAGTGAGAGGAAGGAGCCAGTGTGAGGGAGACGTGGTCAGTCGAGGGAAGGAGGTGCCAGAGTTAGGGTGCCGTGATCAGTAGAGGGAGGGAGGAGTCAAAGGGAGGGAGCCTTGATCACTCGTGAGAGGAAAAAGCCAGAGTGAGAAAGCCGTGGTCAGTAGAGCGAGGGAGGAGCCGGAGTGAGGGAGCCGTGGTTAGTAGTGGAAAGGAGGATCCAGAGACAGGGAGCCGTGATCAACCGTGGGAGGGAGAAGCCAGAGTGACGGCGCCCTGGTCAGTCGTGAGAAGAGGGAGCCAGTGTGAGGGAGCCGCGGTCAGTTGTGAGAGTAAGGAGCCAGAGTGAGGAAGCCATGGTCAGTCGTGAGAGGACGGAGCCAGTCGTGAGAGAAAGGTGCCAGTGTGAGGGAGCCATGATCATTCGTTAGAGGAAAGAAGCCAGAGTGAGGCAACCGTGGGGTGTCGTGAGAGGAAGGAGCCAGAGTGAGTGAACTGTGATCAGTCGTGAGAGGGAGTAGCTAGAGGGAGGGAGCCGTGGTCAGTCGTGAGAGGAAGGAACCAGAGTGACGGCCCTCTCTTCAGTCGTGAGAAGAAGGAGCCAGAGTGAGGGAGCAGTGGTCAGTAGAGGGAGGAAAGAGCCAGAGTGAGGGAGCTATGATCAGTCGTGAGAGGAAGGAGACAGAGTGAGGGATCCGTGGTTAGTAGTGAGAGGAAGGAGCCAGTGTGAGGGAGCCGTGGTCACTCGTGAGAGGGAGGATCCAGAGTGACGGAGCCGTGATCAATAGAGGGAGGGAGGAGCCAGGGTGAGGGAGCAGTGATCAGTCGTGAGAGAAAGGAGCCAGAGTGAGGGAGCTGTGGTCACTCGTGAGAGGAAGAAGCCAGAATGAGGGAGCCGTGGTCAGTAGTGAGAGAGAGGAGCCAGAGTGAGGGAGCCATGGTCATTATAGGGAGGGAGGAGCCAGAATGAGGGAGCCATGATCAGTCGTGAGAGGAAGGAGCCAGAGTGAGGTAGCCGTGGTCAGTAGTGAGAGGAAGGTGCCAGAGTGAGGGAGCCGTGGTCAGTCGTGAGAGGGAGGAGCCAGAGTTAGGAAGCCGTGATCAGCAGAGGGAGGGAGAAGCCAGAGGGAGGGGGCCATGATCTGTCGTGAGAGGAAGAAGCCAGAGTGAGAAAGCAGTGGTCAGTAGAGGGAAGGAGGAGCCGGAGTGAGGGAGCCAATGTCAGTAGTGAGAGGAATTAGCCAGAGTGAGGGAGCCCTGTTCAGTCGTGAGAGGAAGAAGCCAGAGTGAGGGAGCCGTGGTCACTAGTGAGAGGAAGGAGCTAGAGTGAGGGAGCCTTGGTCAGTCATGAGAAGAAGGAGCAAGAGTGAGGGAGTCGTGGTCAATCATGAAAGGAAAGAGCCAGAATGAGGAAGCCGTGGTCAGTAGTGAGAAGAAGGAGCCAGAATGAGGGAACCTTGGTCAGCTGTGAGAGGAAGGGGCCAGAGTGAGGGAGCTATTGTCAGTAGTGAGAGGAAGGAGCCAGTGCGAGGGAGACGTGGTCAGTCGTGGGAGGGAGGTGCCAGAGTTAGGGAGCCGTGATCAGTAGAGGGAGGGAGGAGTCAAAGGGAGGGAGCCTTGATCAGTCGTGAGAGGAAAAAGCCAGAGTGAGAAAGCCGTGGTCAGTAGAGGGAGGGAGGAGCCAAAGTGAGGGAGCCGTGGTTAGTAGTGGAAAGGAGGATCCAGAGACAGGGAGCCGTGATCAACCGTGGGAGGGAGAAGCCAGAGTGACGGAGCCCTGGTCAGTCGTGAGAAGAAGGAGCCAGTGTGAGGGAGCCGTGGTCAGTAGTGAGAGTAAGGAGCCAAAGTTAGGAAGCCATGGTCAGTCGTGAGGGGAAGGAGCCAGAGTGAAGAAGCCGTGCTCAGTCGTGAGAGGAAGGTGCCAGAGTGAGGGTGTCATGATCATTCGGAGAGGAAGGAGCCAGAGTGAGGCAGCCGTGGGGTGTCGTGAGAGGAAGGAGCCAGAGTGAGGGAGCCGTAATCAGTCGTGAGAGGGAGTAGCTAGAGTGAGGGAGCCGTGGTCAGTCGTGAGAGGAAGGAGCCAGAGTGAAGGCGCCCTCGTCAGTCGTGAGAAGAACGAGCCAGAGTGAGGGATCGGTGGTCAATAGTGAAAGGAAGGAGCCAGAGTGAAGAAGCCGTGGTCAGTCGTAAGAGGAAGGAGCTAGGGTGAGGGAGCCGTGGTCAATAGTAAGAGGAAGGAGCTAGAGTTAGGAAACCGTTGTCAGTTGTGAAAGGAAGGAGCTAGAGTGAGGGAGCCATGGTCATTAGTAAGAGGAACGAGCCAGAGTGAGGGTACCGTGGTCAGTCGTGAGAGGAAGGAGCCAGAGTGAGGGAGCAATGGTCAGTAGAGGGAGGGAGGAGCCAGAGTGACGGAGCCATGATCAGTCGTAAGAGGAAGGAGCCAGAGTGAGGGAGCAGTGGTCAGTAGAGGGAGGTAGGAGAAAGTGTGTGGGAGCCGTGGTCAGTCATGAGAGGAAGGAGCCACATTGAGGGAGCCGTGGTCAGTAGTGAAAGAAAAGAGCCAGTGTGAGATAGCCATGATCAGTCGTGAGAAGAAGGAGCCAGAGTGAGGGAGCCAAGATCAGTCGTGAGAGGAGGGAGCCAGGGTGAGGGAGCCCTGGTCCGTCGCGAGAGGAAGGAGCCAGAGTGAGGGAGCTCTAGTCAGAAGTGAGATGAAGCTAGAGTGAGGGACCGTGGTCAGTAGTGAGAGGAAGGAGCCAGAGTGAGGGAGTCATAATCAGTAGAGAGAGGGAGGAGCCAGAGTGAGTGAGCCATAATCAGTCGTGAGATTAAGTAGCCAGAGTGAGAGAGCTGTGGCCAGTCGTGAGAGGAAGGAGCCAGAGTGAGGGAGCCATAATCAGTCGTGAGGGGAAGGAGCCAGAGTGAGGGAGCCCTGTTCAGTAGTGAGAGGAAGGAGCCAGAGTAAGGTAGCGCTGGTCAGAAGTGAGAAGAAGGATACAGTGTGAGGGATTCGTGGTCAGTAGTGAAGGGAAGGAGCCAGAGTGAAGGAGCCGTGGTCAGTCTTGAGAGGAAGTAGCCAGAGTGAGGAAGCCGTGGTCAGTCTTGAGAGGAAGTAGCCAGAGTGAGGAAGCCGTGGTCAGTCGTAAGAGGAAGGAGCTAGGGTGAGGGAGACGTGGTCAGTAGGGAGAGGAAGGAGCCAGAGTTAGGAAGCCGTGGTCAGTCGTGAGAGGAAGGAGCCAGAGTGAGGGAACCGTTGTCAGTCGTAAAAGGAAGGAGCTAGAGTAAGGGAGCCATGGTCATTAGTAAGAGGAACAAGCCAGAGTGAGGGTGCCGTGGTCAGTCGTGAGAGGAGGGAGCCAGAGTGAGGGAGCAATGATCAGTAGAGGGGGGAGGAGAAAGTGTGAGGGAACCGTGGTCAGTCGTGAGAGGAAGGAGCCAGAGTGAGTGAGCCGTGGTCAGTAATGAGAGAAAGAAGCCAGAGTGAAGGAGCCATGTTCAGTAATGAGAAGAAGGAGCCAGAGTGAGGGAGCCAAGATCAGTCGTGAGAGGAAAGAGCCAGAGTGAGGGAACCCTGGTCAGAAGTGAGATGAAGAAGCCAGAGTGAGGGAGCCGTGGTCAGTAGTGAGAGGAAGGAGCCAGAGTGAAGGAGCCATAATCAGTAGAGGGAGGAAGGAGCCAGAGTGAGTGAGATATAATCAGTCGTGATATTAAGGAGCCAGAGTGAGGGAGCCGTGGCCAGTCGTGAGAGGAAGGAGCCAGAGTGAGGGAGCCATAATCAGTCGTGAGGGGAAGGAGCCAGAGTAAGGGAGCCCTGTTCAATCGTGAGAGGAAGGAGCCAGATTAAGGTAGAGCTGGTCAGAAGTGAGAAGAAGGATACAGTGTGAGGGATTCGTGGTCAGTGGTGAAGGGAAGGAGCCAGAGTGAAGGAGCCGTGGTCAGTAAAGGAAGGGAGGAGCCAGAGTGAGGGAGCCATGATCAGTCGTGAGAGGAAGGAGCCAGAGTGATGGTGCCGTGGTCAGTTTTGAGAGGAAGGAGCCAGAGCGAGGGAGCCATGGTCAGCCGAGAGAGGAAGGAGCCAGAGTGAGGAAGCCGTGCTCAGTAGAGGGAAAGAGTAGCCAGAGTGAGGGAGCCATGGTCAGTAGTGAGTGTAAGGAACCAGAGTGAGGGAGCCATGGTCAGTCGTGAGAGAAAGGAGCCAGAGTAAGAAAGCCCTAGTCAGTAGTGAGAGGAAGAAGCCAGAGTGAAAGATTCGTGGTCAAAAGTGAGAGGAAGGAGCTAGAGTGAGGGAGCCAAGGTCAGTAGTGAGAGGAAAGAGCCAGAGTGAAGGAGCCGTGGTCAGTCGTGAGAGGAAGGAGCCAGAGTGAGAGATTCGTGGTCAGTCGTGAGAGGAAGGTGCCAGAGTGAGTGAGCCATGATCAGTCGGGAGAGGAAGGAGCCAGAGTGAGGGAGCCGTGGTCAGTAGAGGGAGGGAGGAGCCAGAGTGAGGGAGGCATGATCAATCGTGAGATGAAGGAACCAGAGTGAGGGAGCCGTGGCCAGTACTGAGGGGAAGGATCCAGAGTGATGGAGCCTTGATCATTCGTGAAAGGAAGGAGCCAGAGTGAGGCTGCGTTTATCAGTCATGGGAGGAAGGAGCAGAGCGAGGGAGCCATGATCAGCCGAGAGAGGAAGAAGCCAGAGTGAGGGAGCCCTACTCAGTAGAGGGAGAGAGAAGCCAGAGTGAAGGAGCCATGATCAGTCGTGAGATTAAGGAGCCAGAGTGAGGGAGCCGTGGCCAGTCGTGAGAGGAAGGAGCCAGAGTGAGGGAGCTATGATCAGTCTTTAGAGGAAGGAGCCAGAGTGAAGGAGCCCTGGTCAGTCGTGAAAGGAAGAAGCCAGAGAGAGGGAGCCATGGTCAGTCGTGAGAGGAAGGAACCAGAGTGAGGGAGCCTTGGTCAGACGTGAGAGGAAGGAGCCAGAGTGAGGTAGCCCTGGTCAGATGTGAGAGGAAGGAGCCAGAGTGAGAGAACCGTGATTAGTCGTGAGAGGAAGGAGCCAGAGTGAGGGAATCGTGGTCAGTAGAGGGAGGGAGAAGCCAGAGTGAGGGAACCATGATCAGTCGTGAGATTTAGGAGCCAGAGTGAGGGAGCCGTGGCCAGTAGTGAGAGAAAGGAGCCAGAGTAATGGAGAAATGATCAGTCGTGAGAGGAAGGAGCCAGAGTGAGGCTGCCGTTGTCAATTGTGGGAGGAAGGAGCTAGAGCGAGGGAGCCATGTTCAGCCGAGAGAGGAAAGAGCTAGAGTGAGGGAGCCGTACTCGGTAGAGGGAGAGAGTAGCCAGAGTTGGGGAGCCATGGTCAGTAGTGAGTGTAAGAGGTCAGAGTGAGGATGCCGTGGTCAGTTTTGAGAGGAAGGAGCCAGAGCGAGGGAGCCATGGTCAGCCGAGAGAGGAAGGAGCCAGAGTGAGGGACCCGTGATCAGTAGAGAGAGAGAGTAGCCAGAGTGGGGGAGCCATGGTCAGTAGTGAGTATAAGGAGCCAGAGTGAGGGAGCCGTGGTCAGTCGTGAGAGGAAGGAGACAGAGTGAGGGTGTCCTAGTCAGCAGTGAGAGGAAGGAGCAAGAGTGTGGGAGCCGTGGTCAGAAGTGAGAGGAAGGAGCTAGAGTGAGGGAGCCGTAATTAGTGGTGAGAGGAAGGAGCCAGAGTGATGGCGCCGTGGTCAGTCGTGAGAGGAAGGAGCCAGAGTGAGAGATTCGTGGTCAGTCGTGAGAGGAAGGAGCCAGAGTAAATGAGCCAAGATCAGTCGTGAGAGGAAGGAGCCAGAGTAAGTGAGCCAAGATCAGTCGTGAGAGGAAGGAGCCAGAGTGAGGGAACCGTGGTCAGTAGAGGGAGGAAGGAGCCATAGTGAGGGAGCCATGATCAGTCGTGAGATTAAGGAGCCAGAGTGATGGAGCGGCCAGTCGTGAGAGGAAGAGGCCAGAGTGAGGGAGCCATGATCAGTCTTTAGAGGAAGGAACCAGAGTGAGGGAGCACTGGTCAGTCGTGAGAGGAAGGAGCCAGAGTGAGGGAGGCATGATCAGTCGTGAAAGGAAGGAACCAGAGTGAGGGAGCCTTGGTCAGTCGTGAGAGGAAGGAGCCAGAGTGGGGGAGCCCTGGTCAGAAGTGAGAGGAAGGAACCAGAGTGAGAGAGCCATGATCAGTCGTGAGAGGAAGGAGCCAGAGTGTTGGAGCCGTGGTCAGTAGAGGGAGGGAGGAGCCAGAATGAGGGGGCCATGATCAGTCGTGTTTAAGGAGCCAGAGTGAGGGAGCCGTGGCCAGTCGTGAGAGGAAGGAGCCAGAGTGAGGGAGCCATGATCAGTCGTGAGAGGAAGAAGCCAGAGTGAGGGGTGTCGTAGTCAGTTGTGGGAGGAAGGAGACAGAGTGAGGGAGCCGTACTTAGTAGAGGGAGAGAGTAGCCAGAGTGAGGGAGCCGTGGTCAGTAGTGAATGTATGGATCCAGAGTGAAGGAGCCGTGGTCAGTAGGGAGAAGGAGGAGCCAGAATGAGGGAGCCGTGGTCAGTCGTGAGAGGAAGGAGGCAGAGTGAGGGAGCAGTGGTCAGTGGAGGGAAGGAGGAGCCAGAGTGAGGGAGCCCTGGTAAGTCGTGAGAGGAAGGAGCCAGAATGAGGGAGCCCTAGTCAGTAGTGAGAGGAAAAAGCCAGAGTGAGGGAGCCGTGGTCAAAAGTGAGAGGAAGGAGCTAGAGTGAGGGAGCCGTGGTCAGTAGTGAAAGGAAGGAGCCAGAGTGAGAAAGCCTTGGTCATTAGTGGACGAGAGAAACCAGAGTGAGGGAGCCATGATTAGTCGTGAGAGGAAGGTGCCAGAGTAAGGGATCGGTGGTCTGTAGTGAGAGGGAGTAGCCAGTTAGGGTGGCCGCGATCGCAGAGATAAATACAGAGATTTTTTTATTTGCTTTACCCCTGTAAATATATCGTGCATCCCATGCTCATCCTGTGAGCGGTAGCGCTAAAGGATTACAGAGGTCAAAAAGGGTCTTAGTCAAACCTTAATGTGTTCATATTACATACATTACATAGTTACATAATTTCATATGGTAAGTTTTACCAACTAGATGCAAAAAGTGGATACGAGATTTCAGGTATCCTGTTATTAACAATAAGGCGTTGTGACATTTCTTGCAGGGTTTGTCTAGATCTATCCTTAAAGGCTCTAATTTTTCACATTCGAAGACATAGTGTTCTAGTTTGTGTCCAGATCTTTGACCACAAACTTTACAATTCACATGACTGACATCACCAGATGCGCCAAAGCGCCGGTAGTACCTTTTGGCTAGCCTTAGTCTAGCAGTTACAGCATCATGTAATCCGCTGATCTTATTACTTTCTCCATATACATGTTTTACTTTACGCATTTCACTGTGATGGAAAATGTTGCCACTTGTGCTTATCTGAGCTCGTCTTCGTGCTTCACAGAGGCTTTTTAGTTCCTTTCTCATTACAGTTTTGAGGCTTCCAGTTGACAACACAATGTTGTTTTCAACATCACCTTTACTAAGTGCAAGTTTAGCTAAAGCATCAGCTTTGTCATGCTCACGGAGGCCTATATGAGAGGGAATCCATAACAATTTAATTTGAATCCTTTGAGTAATAATTTCTAAGTATTTGTGTCTGACTTCAGAGACCAGCATGTCACACTCTGATCTCAGGGTGTTAAGTGCAAGTAGTGAAGATAAGGAATCGGAGATAGTGAAACAGTCTGTGGCAGTGACTTCTACCTGCTCAAGAGCGATAAGCATGGCGAACAGTTTTTTCTTTTCTTCTTCTTTCTTTCTTAATGTTGAAGGCTTGTAGAGTAGATGCCAAGTTGTATATTCCAACATTTTTCTTTAACCTATTACCATTGGACTAGATCACAATGACAGCGCTGCATGCCTTCCCAGTGGCAGAGTCGCGAGAACCGTTAGTATAAATGCACTGGGCTATGTTATTGTCAGTCTGGAGTTTCTGTATATGTTCAAGAGTTTTGGCTAAGTATTGAAAGTGACGATTATAAGTAATTAGATTCTTTGGTGGATAAGTAAGTGTAGTGACGTCAAAGGGGCTTATCTACCAGGGAGGTAGGAAATGCTGCTGCTTCATGATTCAAAAAAATTATGTACTCCAAACATTGTCATGTGACTGGCTGTTAGTTGGATCCATTTAGATTCACTTGAGCCATGGTTTAACAATTCTTCAGAGACAAAAATATCTGGATCACCACGCAGAAGTTTCAGTCGTATCATAAGATTGATTTCAAGTATTCTGTCTTCAGTGCTGGGGATACCAAGTTCTTTCTGCATGTTGAGTCCTTTAGTGGACTTCGGGCAACCAAGTATGATTCTTAAGGCTTCATTTTGCATTTTTTCAAGTCTGTTGCTACCTTTGCTGTTGTGTAGGACCAAAACCGGTGCTTGGTAATCTATTGGAGGCCTAATATACGCTAATTTCATCATTTTAACAATTCTGATATTTGCACCATATTTAGGGTTGTACCCTGCAACAGCTCTAAGAGCTCTGAGTCTATGTGTGCATTGTCGTTTTATTTTTTTCAAACCAGCTGCAGCACATGGGGAAGACATAGTCAATCGCGTTTCCACTAATTGTCAACTTATATGATCATCACCGGCCGTTACCAATTCGTTTATTGAAGACCTTAGTTTCATCTGCAGATGTGATGAAGCCAAGGCTTTCTCAGGCTGTGTGTATGCAGTTAAGAATAGTTTGCATTTCACGATATGTTATGCTATGTACAAGAATGTCATCAGCATAACTAATTAGGGATATTTCTGGGACACTGTGGAATCGATCTCAATAATGCATTGATTAGTACATTGAACAATGTGAGGCTAAGTACTCCACCTTAAGAGGTGCCAAGTAGCATGTTTTTAACTTCACTTTTGTAGCCTTAAAACAGCACAGCTGACTTTCTATTAGAGAGATAGCCGAGTATCCACTTCAGGAGCCGGCCGCCTGTATCCCTTTATGCTAACTCATATAGGATGACTTACCTATCAGAAATATCAAATGCAACTTTTAGGTCAAGAAAAGTAGTGAATTATGCCTTCTGTCCCCATGAACTGTTAGGAAAGTAGTGATGTAGTTGTGTACACTTTTGCCATGTGTGAAACCATTAATATTAGGTGACATATGTTCTTTGATTCTGTGCAGTAGTCCTCTCAAAAGTTTTGCACAGGCAACTCGTCAGGGAGATGGGGCGAAATTCATCAGGTTGATTGTGTTTAGGTATTGGTACAATTACGCTGTTGGCCCATGAGGAGGGTAGATGACCCGTGGCATAACTCATATTATACAGCTTTGATAATGGATTACTAGGTACACATCTTAGAAGTCTAATGATGTAAGTGATACCATCCTCAACAGGGGCAGTGCCTCTGGTTAGAAATGCATCAATTTCAAATACAGTGAATGGCACATCAAATTCATTATGTTGCTTTTTTATCATGAACTGCGTTAGATCTTCTCTCTCTCTGGATTTGTTATACAAAACATCCCTCGTCCCAGGTGGCAGCGTGCTATAGCTTGAAGTATGAGCCCATTTAGTGATTAATTCGTTAGCCTTCTGCACCAAGTTGGGATGAGATACTTGTTTATTTTTCTTTCGAATGATTCTGTTAGTACCATTCCAGGTTTCGCGTAAGGGAGTGTGTTGATTTATTCCTCTGACAAACTGTTCCCAGTCATTTTGTATGAGTTCAGTCATTTGTTCCCTCGCTTCTGCAAGAGATGCTTGAAATAGTTTCAGCATTTTGAGTATTCGAAGTTGTCTATAACCTTTACCTATTTGCCTAGTAATGAATTTGAGCTGTTTCAGCAGGTGGTCATTATAGTACTGATGTGGCCTATTATGAGTGGCGTTCTTTCTACTCTCTGAAATTAGTTCACTTTGTGTAATGAAGTTGTTTATAAAAGTTTCAAGTTTGACATTAAATGCTTGTACATATGTGGGTTCATAATCTTTGCACCAGTCAGTGATATAATCAATGAACCTAATTTGATGTTCTTATTTCACTGTTAATCTTTTTCTTTTTATTCTGACACAAGGTAAGTTGACGTTAGCTCTGTTTCCTTACTTGACAGAGTTGAGTCGAAAGCAGTCCGACTTACAGACTGTCCCAGGTTAACTTCCAAACTTGACCGTTTTGATAACTGCTTCTTTCCCTACACGTCGAAGCTTTGTAACTCTCTACCTTCTCACGTTTTTTCCAATAACTATGACCTGGCTCATTTCAAAAGACAGGTCTTTCACTTTCTCAAAAACTCGTAAATACTTTCCTGTTTTTTCTCCGTTTCTTAATTCTCTCTATTAAGGACCCGGCCTTGATGTGGACTTTTGTCCGTGACTGGAGCCTTCATCATAAAAAAAATAACATTGCTTGCTAGTGGTCAGGAATAAAATCATCAGCAATATCAGAACTGTGAGTTGTGTATGACAAGTTAAAGCCAATACACTCGTCAAGGATTCCTCCGTATATGTGTGCTGATTGATTCTTACTGATGATTTGAGCATCAATATATGCATCCAGGACTGAGATTAGATTTCTGCCATTAGTGTTAGTGAAGACGTCACCCAGATTCTTGTCAAGCGTTAAGGCCTCCAGTTAGGACAGTAGGTTCAGTATGAAGAAAGTTAGGTAAATCTGTAAGGTGGAGTAGGTTAGCAGGTGCGTTGGTATTTAGTACATTGAGTGTAGAATTGCCGACGTGTACCTTGATACCGTGGTATTGGAATCCGTCGGGCTTTTGGGAGG
>JAYMFT010422104.1:0-22500 GCA_038088735.1 Panulirus argus
TATATATATATATATATATATATATATATATATATATATATATATATATATATATATATATATATATATTAGTTATTAACATTATTATTGTCATTATTGTTATAATTAGGGAGACGACCTTGATCAGGTCATTCAGCTTCTCGTGGAAAAACTATAGACAGATGGATATAGATAGATACTAAGACTGAAAATAGACAGTAACGAAAAGAGACTCCACGTTTTACCTCTCTGCTTCTGTAAAATGTGAAGACAAAAAAGGCCATTTTTTGTTATGAAATGAGAATAATAGAAAGACATTGGCCTGAGGTGGGTCTGATATGTGCATTCTTCATGCACATTAGTGTTCCATCCACCCTTTCTCCTGCGTCACACAATAGAGATGAATACAAAGGAATACAAAGGATTGGAAACGGCAAGAGAAAGGAAAACATAAAGTCTTTTCCAGGCTGTTCGTGATGGTCGAGGAAATGAGAAACAAGGAGCCAGATGCTGAGCTCTGAAATGAACTGAGGAGGAATGCTCGTAAATGTCCTTAATTACGAGGGCAGTAATAACGCCAGTCGTAGACATGCAGTGAGGTGCAAGTCTCGCCTGTCTTTAAACGTATTTATGGCGTTAAATTTAAGCGCTATTGTTGCTCAATAACTCAATAACTCTGGATGTGAACGCCACGACTATGACAAATAGCAACATCAGCAACTGCAATAATTTCTGCCCCCTGCAAGGAACAAAGCAATTTGATATACGCAGATAATGAGGTCCGTGCAAACAAAAACCTCAAAAATACAGAAAAATAATGATGAGAAAACCGTGGATGATTATGCAAAAGAATATACAAGGAGTAATAACCAAAACGAAAGTAAAATACTTTAATGAATGCACTGATATTAATGATGTATGCTTTATTCGTAAGACAGAAACATGGTTTGATGATAGGAGACAGAGGGAAGCGGACTTATAGCAAAATGAAACTTTTCGAGCGGATGGTGATAAGGCTAAACAACTGTAGTGGCAATACACACTTGCGAGAAAACATATGAATAAGATAAATGATAAGGAATGCGAACTGATAAACTAATGGATCGGCAGAAGAGAAAACGAGTGAATATGGTAATGAATATCATTACAGATGACTCATACTTAAGCAAAAGGAAACTATACTATTCGTGTCTGTACAAAAAAAAATTATGCAATTCTTAACTGGTATAAGTGGAAAACAAACAAACAAAAAGCAAAAAAGAAAATTTTCAGATCACAAGCAAACTTGGATGTCGCTCTGTTGCATGGTCACCACCATAGCAAGCTGACATCAACAAATTAGAAAGCGTTCAGAAAATTAGAGGGAATGTAAGACATGACCCATCATGAGGGGATGGAGGAATTCGTAAAGAAAATCAAGAGACTCGTGATAACCTAAACATTACAGCAAATCGAGAGAATGAAGGTCGCGGTGCTTAAGGAAGCAGCACATAACACGCGACCAGACTCCATCCAGGAAGATAAGCAGCGCAACAGATGGCGTCAGTCCGAGACAAGCACGACATGCAGTCCATATTCGTCATATATACAGACGGAAGCACGCGCACATACAGACCCTGGCGCGCACCATCCAGCGGCCTTGTCGCCGGATCAAAAGGAAATTAGCATACCTCAGACACGGCAGCAAACACGCCTCATCATCGGGTACGCACGATTCAGCAACTTCCGCCTCAGGTCCGGATGAATTCGAAACAGCCGTCGCAAGTATCGACGGATCTGTCGATGACAGTGATGGACGACGACCGACTGAACATGTTTACAGAGGTGACAGACTTCCAGGATCTGGCACGCGAACTGCGCCACTCCTCAGGTTCCTTCTCTAGAGAGTGACGGAATGACTTAAGTTCAGGGAGGTGACTGAGTTTCAGGTCACAGTTATAACCCGGGGCAATCTTCAGGATCGCTTACTCACGACGGAGATTGATGACGAACACCGCAACTATAGATACAACCTGATCAGTGTGATCAATGTAGCAAAATATATTTTGTATGCGATATCTCGTTATACCACCAGACAAACTTCCTTTTTCTGTTAATTTCTTCTTTTGATTATGTGATTCAGCCATCTTCTTTCAAGTGAATTTGTCATTCTGACAGTAGGTGGATGATCAGCTTTTGCTCCGGTAAATTTCGCGTGTGACTTAATTGTATGATTTGCTTTCATCCCTGGAAAACTCCCGCTTCACTGTGCTTGCATGACCGACTATGAGACTTGCATGGACTCGCTCGGGGCGGGCCCGCATCGATTCGAATCCCGGGCTGGGCGGTTGGCCTGCAGTTCATCCAGCTCTTCATCCATCCCCTCTCTCCCCGGGGTTAGTCGGTGAATTGAGTATCCAGCTTAGGCTAGGGTAACATAAGAAAAATGATTTTCTACCTTCAAATTCCTGCTTTGGATTGTGATTGTGAGAATGTTAATCACTGATAGATTCTAGGGCTGTTTAAAGCGCACTCTCTCTAATGTATCGATAGCAATGTCGGTTAAAGACTATGTCCTCTTGAGAGAGGGCCGGACCACTGATGCGGGCCGTTCTGTCTGGCCATTTACTTTCTATCCTGACCCGACCTTCCCCTCCTTCCGGTTCTTAAGAAAACATCGGATTATCCAGCCTCCTTTGTGCACCGGCTGGCGACGGTGCTTTCTCTTCCTGTCACGATCGTTGCCATTAATCTCTTGTCGTCTCTGCAGGGAGGGAGGCCATGTTCCGCTTGGCGACGTCATTATCACGTGACCTGTGACAGCCAATCATGAAGATGATTGTTGTGTCTTCGTTGGTGACGTAACCACCACGTGACCTGTGACAGCCAATCATGAAGATCCTTGTCGTGTTATGTTTATGACATCATTACCAGGTGACATGTGACTGTCAGTCATGTTGATGCTTATGTTTTGTTTGACGTCATCAACGTGTAACCTGTGACGTCATAGCAATGTGACTTTAACTACCAATCAAGCTGCTCATTTGCTGTGTTTTGTTTCGTGACGTCATGGCTGTCCTTGGAGAGCCAGACAGTTCGCATCTCCCTGATGGCGCAGCAGTTACCACTGAAGCCTGTAAATCTGCCGGCCCGGGTTCGATCCCCAGCATGGGCAAGAGACACGCAACTTAACTATTTCTCCCCAGCCTCGGGTATATTGATGACGAGGTTACCAGCTTCAGCTAGACTGAGTTACACTGTTGGTGTGGGAGACTTGGTTGTGACCCGGCGGGGGGGGGGGCGGGCGGGGGCAGGGGGCACGGCGAGGGTGACCCCCTGAGTTTGCCGGAGGAGAGAGAGAGAGAGAGAGAGAGAGAAAGAGAGAGAGAGAGAGAGAGAGAGAGAGAGATTAATGCCCAATTTTAATATAATTTAACTTTATATAATCATATACTCTGTGATAATCAACAAGATTACCTGAAAACACCCAGTGAAAAGTTATGCATTTAAAACTTGATTACAAAGAATGTTTGTTTTAATACTGTAATGATTTGCGTTAAACATAACCACTTATTTCATTTGGTGCGTTTTTATACCAGAAAGAACACGGTTTTCGACCATCTCGCTCTCGCCCAAGACTTTTTGTTCAGGATGGGTGTTAAACATGGACGCTCATCATTCGTTTATTTGAAACAGATGGCGTTGTTTTCGTGCTGTGCGTGAGCAGAGCTCGAACCACGAACCGAACCTTGAACTACGAACCCTTTTTCTTTCTAGTGCACAGGTTAAGAATATATATACTCTTGTCTTTGAGAAACTAAACAACAAATAAAACAGATAGATAGATAGATCAGAGAGATTTATCTATCTGATAGATAGATAATTTACAATGGGTTGAAATATATTTTTGATAGATGGACACATAGATCAAATGCATAAATCAACAGATACTTTGATAAATAAATTGATATCTAATGAAACAAGTGAAGAGATATATCTAGTCTTCAACAGACAGACAAACAGATTTATGAATAAATCATGTCATTTGATCTGTGGATTTAATAATTAACAGATCACTACATAATTAAATGGAAAATTAACTCCACAACCTCACAGCTTGAATATAAATTCAGGGGCAGTTCAAAATGATTTGCACTAAACACATGGCCTGATGAACATACTGTATATCACATGGTACTCAGACTTAATCAGATATACATATTTCATATATATATATATATATATATATATATATATATATATATATATATATCACAAACTGATATAGGAAATACATTTGGATATAGCAAACAAAAATCAAAGACTTGTAAGACAAAAGTAAATTTCAAGATTGCAGTCAAAAATTCAGTTCATTAGGAAAAGAATATCACTAAATGATTTCAAAGGAACTGACTGGAATGTAACTGAGGGATTCTAATGGACAGTGTAAAAGGCAAGGACTGAAGAATAATCAGAAAATTAAGCCATGAAAATAAACTGTGAATAGGAGAGAAGGAATTTCTGGTGCAAGTATTGAAAAAATTACTGATGGAAAGTCTTGGTGAAGGAGAGGAGTAGGGAGACCTGGTCGTCCCGGCCAAAAGACATACCAAACTGGAGGACTTCAGGCTGCATCAAGAGGTCGAACTCGAAGCAGGATCTGATGACGACAACGAACAAACACTAGGTTGGCTGACCGGAGCAGAGAACACAACTTCACTCGCAAGGTAGACTGGCTTCAAGAGGTCGAGGTCGAAGCGGGATCTGAGGGAGATTCACACGCGCGGGTCGACTAGCTTCGTCATGTGGTCGATACTCATGCGGAGTCTCAGGACAACACGACACACGAATTTCGTGCCCCCGGTAACGGACGAACTTCTGGGGAACACTTCAGTATCTGGATAAAGTGCCAGAAATGTAAGCTGTGGTGTAGGTAATAACACTTACGTATAGCTGTGGTGAAGGCTACAAATCTTACGTATAGCTGTGGTGTAGGTAATAAGACTTACATACTGCCGTGGTGAGGGCAATAAAGACATACGTATAGCTGTGGTGAGGGCAATGCGACGTACGAATTTCTTTAAATCTTAGAATATTTTGATGTCTTCTTTTTATTGTCTTTATCAACACGGATTAACACTCGGTTAATCAGGTATTATCGGTCTGTTGTTTATAGGATTATTTATCATCAAATATTTCTTTTTTCATTTATGAGTAATTCACTTAAATGGTTTGTAAATAGCGATACTACAGAAAAAAGAAATTCAATGATTAACAACGATCAATATTAAGCATTAAAATGTGGGTTACCCGCTGGTCATTGACCATAACTCCGTGAGCCATAAATCATGAATGTCGAATTCTATGGGACTGAAAATCAAGTTGTTATTGAACCACTGGATTAAAGTTGATATATCATTTAACTATGGACTACATTTGTTGCAGTTAAGGTTATCAATATTCATATTTCAGAGCAGTTGCAGCGTGTACGAAGGTTTAATTCTCCTCTGTTTATGGGTTTACTTTTTGCACTGACGTTGATGGCGCGTACGTGGTAGAGCGTACGTGGTCTAATGTACGTGATGACATGGAGGTGACATTCTCTATGTGAAAGAATGTAAGTTGTGGTACGTGCTTGAGGACATGCATGTGATGAGACTCACGTAATCCTTGCATGACGCTATGTACGTGATGACATCAGTGTGATGTCACTAACGTCTTCTCTGTGTGACTATGTATGATGACGAGTACGTGACTACGTGTACTTAATCTTATTTTCGTGACTGGCAATATGAGTCCGTACACGTAGTGTCCAAGAATAGATGAATTACCCATCTATGAATAAATAATTAAGTTGACTGTCCTTTACGTTACTGAACCCTACTTGATCTATTCCTTTCACTGTCGTATGCGTTGCCATATGACCCACAACTGTCAACGCGAGTGGTATAAATGTTGTTATGACGGTAGGTTGTCATGTCATTTCCTGCCCCGTGATTGTTCAATTTGCCGTGACGTAATGCATGCTAGTTCTGGGGCTTCCTAATGAGTAGTTACCAACGCTAGGCTGACTAATGGGAGACACGGATGCATCAATCCCTCATGAACTGTTGTCATGCACGTCAGTGGGAAAGCGAGTAAGTGATTGTTTGTTGCATGATAACATGGTACTGTGCGTGAGTGTGTGTGTGTGTGTGTGTGTGTGTGGGTTAGTTCACCCCTGGCTGGCCCAGGTGACCTACATGGCTGTTCATAACGAGGCTGCCATACCTGGAAGCAGGTAGTACCTGGACGAGACTGTATTCCTTTTCATTAACTAATGAAACTGTTCTCAAAGTTGTTCTGTAATGACCGTGTCATCTCATGGCGTTGTTGACTGAAGTGGGACCGGACGTTCAGTTGATAAAACGCGTTATATAACCCACAACCAGCACCACCATCACCATCCACGTCACCACGTCACTACCTGTCAGCGGTGGTACCAACCTCTCTCTCTGACAACCACCTGTGGTCCAATGTTTGCAGTTCGAGAGACTCTGGTCAGTAGGACACGCTGTTAACGATAGATCGACGTTACAGTAGACCGACCTGCCCCGGAGCCCCGCTAGTCCTTCCTACAATGAGATATTAATTCTGACTGTTGACCTTTCCCGGCCTCGTATTACACCACGTTGATTTCCCTGGGGGCCACGTCTGCTGCCTTGAAACCGCGGGCCTTTAGATAGTACGTGTAAGGTACTACGTCACGCCCTAAGCCTAGCGGACTGGTATGGTTACCTTGCCATATGCAGCCATCGTATGGTAGTTACTCTGCTGCGCCTTGACTGGACGGCGGGCGGGTGAATACTCGGCTGTCAGTGGAATTTCTTGCTACCGTCCAGTCGTTAGCGATGCCCTTACATTGGTAACCTGAATGGGTTCCTTACCCGAAAAGTTGATTCGTTTTGGTCGGGACTTACTGGTGTGAACACATTACCTTGCGAGTAGTAGTTACCTGGGCGTGAACTCCTGCTTGCGTGCGTTCGCTGCCATTCGTCAAAATCTGGGTCATGCCTGTTACACGCTGGTCTCCAGTGTACCTGACGGGGAGAACCTCGTTACTGGTTAATTCTGGAAACCACTAACCACCAGCTGTAGTACTGCGGTCACCAGGGGGGCCAAGTTCCCAAACCACCGGCCGAACCATCCAAGTTCCTGATCACCGAGTTTCCAAACTACTGACGGTACCATCTGAGTTCCCAATCACTGTTTGAGCCACCTGTCGGCAACCCTCTGTCGACGTCCAGTGCTGAGAGATCCTAATTTGACTGAACTTGGCGCCGGCCGCGAGCCATCTGTCATATAAGTACATTGTATTTTGCAGTGGTGCAAAACAACGCTTCCCCTCTCTCATGTATTGAGTCCTTAGTCTTATCAATTCAAGATTCTTGTTGTCGTTCACTTTAGCGTTAGATAACCAATTCAATTTCCTTCACTTCCTGAGTATAGTAAGAATTTTTCGAGTTGGTCTGAGGGTCGTGATGCATCATATGTCTGGAGAGGAATGACCAAAGAACTTGTCCAAAATTTGCACGTTACGACCACGTCTCCACCACCACCACTACCTCCACCCAGAGAACATCAAAGTAAGCTTAGAATAACCGATTAGTTCGTCTGATTTCTTGTCACTTTACGGGTCTGGCATCCCACCACAACACAAACAAGTTAGTCTTTCATTTCCTGCCGTGTGTGCGCATCAAGCCGTCTGGCCAAGATACGGGAGAGAGAGAGAGAGAGAGAGAGAGAAAGAGAACACGAATAAACACACATACAGGTAAAACACACAGACTGCGAGGGATAGATAGAGAGAGAAATAGCACTGAAATGTCTGGAAATAATGCTGGAATGTATAAAAGCAGTGCTGTAACATCTGCAAATAGTGCTGGAACATATAAAGCTAATAGAACGTCTGGAAATTATGGAGGAACGTCTGGAAATAGTGGAATAACTCCTGGTAAAAAATGCTGCAACCTCAGCAAACGGTGCTGGAAGTCTGGAAACAGCGCTGGAACGTTTGTAAATAGTAGTGTATAATCTGGAAATAGTGTAGGTAGTGGAAAAACGTTAAACTCCCGGCATCCTGGAAATTAGACTCTTTATCTGGCAACGAGGCTAAAGCTCTGAACTCTTGGCAACTCTGATGAGGGAATATTCCAGTTTTACTGGGTCGTATGGCCGGATCGTTGACTCCTTGGGTCAAGTTTGTCCTCCGGCAAGAACGCTGGTCTATTATGCAGACAGGGTGGGTCTCCCAACTCGGGCAAACTTCAAGCTATGAATAGTTGGATAAGCGGACTATTGCAGGATACCCCATTGCAGGCCAAAGTTTGGAAAGGACATCTTAGGGCAGCAACCCCTGTCGTCCCCTGATGAAGCTGACATAAAGACGAAAGTGAACAGCAAAGAGAAAGACGTATCTTGACATGAGGAACTCCGGAAGTCTCCCATCAACAATATTATTATTTTTGAGAGGAAAAAGGTTATTAGAGACACACCATGTATCACAGGTGTTTCATTAATATGCAAAGACAAACTTGGAAGCTGTTACCTGGAAATATGGTAGACAGAAAACTCGTGCGAGTATAGATAATTATTATTAGTTTGAAACGTTGATGTTATTTGACTGTGAAGAAGAGAAAGAAGGGAATCTTCATCCTACTGGAAAATGCAAGAAGTTGGGCTGTTGTCCAGAAAATCAGGCTTAGGACTAAATGCCAACTTTGTATGAGTGTTTGACGCATAGAGATGAGGGAAAAATGAGACTGAGTGTAGTGTGAGGGAGCACGTATGGTGGCAGCGTGCCATCATGGGTGGCTCGTTGGTAGGCTAGTGTCAGGAAGAGAGCGTTCTTGGAGGGGTACCCAGACGGATGGCTGGGGGGGGGGGTGTCTGTGGGCTACAGTTATGATCTGTGTTTTGAGAGAGAGAGAGAGAGAGAGGGTGTGAGGGTCACGTCACGTGAACCTGAGACCAACAATAGGAAGTAGAAAACATCAGATGGTTGAGTCCTGCAGGAGACATCTCCTGGGAACCATAGATCCGGGGACCTCCTACAGATCAGAGATACAGATGCCTTGTGGAAGAGATTCCTGGAACTTTGACGTATTTTTTTTCGGGATTATCAAGAACGCACCTGTGGAATTTGATCATCTTGATCCACTTCCAGTCTAAGAACTGTCATTGTTAGAAGTGCAGATCTATTCACTAACTATTCTCTGTTCGCTAAACTTTGTAATGGGGAGAGAAGAAGTTTTATATTGTTATTCAGATATGATAGAAATACTGAAACTCGACTTTCAGATGCACTTTCAACTCTATGACACGAACACAAAGAATCAAAGCAACAGATGCAATGCGTTCGTAAGCCACACTGTGATTTAATTTGAAGATCTTTTGCATGTAGAAGCGCCCTGGAAAATTACAGTTTATAGAACTGTATGTGCATAGAATTCACAGACAAATTTGCTTTCAGTTACCTGGACAACACCACTATTCCTGGTTACATTTTTAAAAGCGAGAAAATTACAAGGGATTTTTTTTTTTTTTTGATAAAATCTCATTCTCTCCAACACTGCAATTGAAATGCAGCCACGTGATAAACCAAATGAAATAAAGGACTAATTATCTAATTATCTTTACAAATTATAATTATCTTTATGCGACAGATTGTCACTCCTAATTTGGTCAAATCTTTTAAAGTATCACATTCATTTAAATTCTTTACTGTCAGCTATTACGGTTTAAGAGGTTGGCTTGTATCCACGTCTGATAATGAGTTTCCCTGCACCAGACTTGGGTCTGCGGTCGTAACTTACTGCTCCGTCTCGGTCGTTGTGTGTGTGTGTGTGTGTGTGGCTAAGGCCCTGATATAACTGGGAGGATCCAAATGGCGGTGCTGTAAACCTACCTCCTCGCAATCTGGCCTATTAATTATTTTCATGGTCTAGACCAAGGAATAAGTCCGACAAAGTCCCTCTCTCTCTGCCTGACTCATGAGCGTAACTATTACAGATTATTCTGTAGATAATAATACCTACAGCACGAGCGTTGGCTGGGCCGTGCCATGAAAATAACACATGGGCCAACTTCTGAAGACAAGGGCCATTCTGTATACCGCTATCCTGGTCCCTCCTCTCGTAACGAGGTCATCGCTTCACCAGCTGGGCGAAAATGGGTCGCTGAGCTCTCCTCTTGTTCCGAGGCGACCTGGCGCGAGTAACAGCCATGATGGCGGTAAATTTCTGGTCGAAAGATATTTTGCCTGAACATTAAGGCTTGATTAACCATCTCGACATTACAAACTGCGTGATAAAATTTTTGGTTTAATTTGTAACTTGATAGCACGGTCTAATTATCTCTCGTTTCTCATTTTGTTTTGTCTAACTGATTTACCTTTCTCTTACGTCAGCTGTCATTCATTTCATTGTTATGCTTCCCTTCATTTTTCATTTGTGTGTAGCTTTATCCGCCCTCCACACACACAGACACACACACACACAAACTCACCTGCACATCCATTCCTCCCTAGCGCTATACCTCTCTAAACTCCACAGTCAACCACTAACCTTCAGACCTCATAAGCCCCCTACCCCTCTCGACACTTCCACGTCCGTTACCCTGACTTATGCTTTCCCACCGCAACACCACCACACCCCAACTCTAATCCCCTCCCGCTATTCCTACCACAGAATCTCCCACACCCATACCCCAGCCTTCAACATCAACCTGCTCCCCCCCCCCCCTATCCGTCCTCGAGACCTCCACTTCACACGCACGGTTCTTCGGATGTCGGTTGCCACATGTGACGCGCTTCTGGTCATGCTACAGTTACGTCCGCTGGTGCCACCAGCATCAAGGGGGGAGGCGAACCAGACCAGCTCCAACCTCAACCACATTTACAACTTCCCTATGAGCAACTCTGACTTGTATTGACCTTTCTTGGCACTGCAGTGTGACCTCTATTCATCCAACTGTATAAAAGTTGTTCGCAAACAAGTTGTGGATCTTGTTTTCAAAAGTGATTGGATTTCAATTCAGCCTTATCCTACAGGATATGGCATATGTTCAGTAGGAGGAGATGGGAGCGGAGGATTAGGAGGTTAATCATATAGGCAGATAGCGAATTAAAACTGTTGCTTTGATTCCGAAATAAAAGCTGTAGTTCGAGTTATAATTGGGATATGAAAAAGGTACGAGGAACCAGAAGGAACAGCAGCGCTAAGAGAAGAATAAAAAGAAATCCCGAGAGCTCCTACTGTGCCTGAAGTGGACCTCGAGATAAAAACACTGGAGACTGGCAGTGGTCGACGTTGAATGGCTATCATCACCAAAATAAGCTTGGGAATGCTCTTGATGCTCGCAGAGGCCCGAGAGTGTAGCATTAGAAAGTCTTAATGAGGTAGATTTTGAGATGGTGATATCTTGGAGTACCGAGAATGTGAAGCCATTAATATGTGAAGAGGTTTTTAATCTTTATGGAGGAATGTGTGTTGATGATAAAAGTTATTTTGGAAGCCATTAAAGAAGGAATAAAATTTCTCTTGAAGAGGTAGAACAGGTAAGTGTTAAAAGGGGTAACACTTCGGAAAGTTAATGGGTTGTAGTATTTCAGGTTAGTAATGGTGGAACATATTTGAAATCATTGGGGGTTGAATTGCCAAACAATGGAGACTGGTGTCAGTGGAGGGGAGTAATGCATGATTTGAGTTGATGTATGTTCATACTGAGCGGGTTGATGAAGTGGGGATTGAATATGTGAAGAGGGAGGCTGGAGATGAAAGGGCAAATGAGGATTAAGATTTTGGGATGTAAAAATGAGTTAGCTTTCAGGATCTTCATGTAGAGTGAAATCTTGCAATGGGGTTCTGTCAGTGACAGACTACAGACCTCAGCATCGGCGTCCAGACGTAAACACGGCCAGAAACTCATTCACACATTCGCACACACTTAGATACACATGTAGACATACTCTCGTGAGCCCCATATGTGTAGAACTCCCTCCCAGCACAGTACAAATAGGTATTTCACACACACACACACACACACACACACACACACACACATCTAAGGAAATTATCTTTTTAAGGTTAACCCCAAATATCAAATATTCCTCGAATCAACATACGGTTTTTCAAAACCTCTCTAATATTATTTCAAATTAGAGCGTCTTGAACCAGAAAATCTTGCAAGCTGAGAGACGTCGCCTTCCTACGCGTCAAACAGAGCGACAGGATCATGAGCACCAGTGATGATAAACAGACAGAGAGTAACGAACAAAAAGTAAGAATTGTTTTGTGCTGTTCACTAATACTTCCCCGCCACGGTGCTGTCCACGAAATAGGATTGCAGGGGCCAGAGGCGTTCGTGACCGCACGGTTCAGTGATGGCGGTGTTACACTCCACTAATGACGTGCGATCCAATACTTCACCCTTTTAATAGAGTTCCCCACCAGCGGCCCGTGAGACCCACCACAAACACATCGGTTCTACGAGCAATCACCGCCATACAACAGCCTCCAACTGCACACTGGCGGCGCAAACAGAGAAATTCCTGACACAATTTTTTTCTCTATTTGTTTTCGATCTTCGCTGAAACAGTTGCCAATACCTGGAGGCCGTCGGATGAACAGTGACGTCGCCCTTGGGCTGCTTCCGAGGGACAAAGGTGGACGAGGCTGCTCGACTGTGCTTAGTTCCTGCCTCTGACGTGCTTACCTTCCGGCCTACAATCACATCCAAGACCCCGGCACACAACCCACTCCTGAGCTAACTAACTTACTCCTTCCACACCCCACTTTTCCTCCCCTTTCCCTCGCTTCCTCTGGAGGAAAGGTGAGGGAGGAGGAGGGGGAGATCAATGCCGTTAAACCACACAATCGCCACTCCCTCACCCCTCAAGGTACCCCACTTCTTCATCCACGTATCCTGACGCTCATCCTCCGCGCCTGCCACTCTCGCCAGCAACACTCACACTTATACAACCTGACCTTCGTCACGGGCTGATGTATAACGAGGGAAAGAATTACTGCGGAGATGTCTACCGCATCTTGCTTCACTTGCTATCCTGAGTGTTTTCGTAAGTTTAGAAAGGAGTTTTTACTCAGGAACTAAACTTGGCATGTTTCTATGGCTATTCAGGGACACCGCTGGTAACAGGAAAGCTTTATAAAAGCAGTAAGCTGAGGGTTAATGACGGTGAGGCAGAGTATGTTACTGTTGTTTAGGGCCATGCAGCTTGAGGGGAGGGAAGCGGAGGTTACAACCACACAAGCAATTCAAAAGACTGAGGTGGTTAAGGGAAATATGACGTTAGAAAGCCTAAAAACTCCAGTTAGTTAAGAGAGTTAAGAGACCTCCCGCGTCTAAAGTGGCAGTAATTACATCACCATGTTAAAGCCCAGGGAAACTTTCTGCGACATAAAACACCTCAATACTTTACACATATTCTGAATATCGTAGTTTGCCTGGCTCAGAATTTCGGCCTGGCGATAGGGGAGGAGTTTTTCCCCTTGCCCGTTAGTTTCCTTTTTTAAGTATATATAATTTTTGACTTCCTATAGCCAACTTTCCAAGATTTTATATGACTTGTATTTATTCTATCCTCGTAACTCGGTGAGTATGGGGCATGTATAGTTCATTAGATAATAACGTAACTATCTTTTCGTACAAGTTATACATCAGCACCTACTTCATAGTTAAGGGAGTAACAGTAGTGTCCTCTGAGGATGTAAAGACTTGTAGATCCTTCCCCCTACCTCTGAGCCGTGCAGTCTCCGCCCAGAACAGGAACCCTGGCAATCTCCCCATCCCAAGTCTTGATCATCTCCCCGACAACATCCTCATCTCCCCGTCTTTGACTCTCACTGGACAACACAAAGGTCAAAGAGGAGGCGTTAGGAAGGGATTACGGATGTTTGCTGTATTTAGATTGGATTTTAACCCTGATTGATGGATTTTTGCAGTGTTGCAATCCCCCTGGTTTCGAGTATTTGGCCTTTTGTTCAACGACCGTTGACCTATAACGGTGCCAGCAGCGGCGGTATTTAGAGTCTGAAACACAAAGCAAAAGATCCTCAATAAAGCTTTGTGACCAGAGGTATTTGCACTTCAAACACACGACTCCAACACCACTTGGTGACACCGGGATTCCCTCGCGTCAGTTTGGCACTAGGGCAACGATCTGCATCACTGAGAAAACAAACTCGCAACACAAAATGTGAAACATTTACAACACAGTGAGAGACACGAGAATCACTTGGAGCGACACTAATAACATTTCCTCAACACTGTATCACAACATAACTCTGCCAGCTTAGCCTTACCATCTACAACTCAAGCTGGACCTTTCTCTCTAAGAGGATCCCGCGTTTGCTGGAGGTGACCAAATTAGTGTAATTAGTATAACTTTCTGTCAAAACACTGAAGTTTTCTGTTTGTCAGGAGTAACACAAGCAGCATCCCAAGAACTGCCTCCAGCCAAAGACTTATCTTCGTATGCCTCAGGACCCACCTCCGACCATCGACGACTCAGCTCCCTTAACTAGACAAGCCACAATGACACTTCTCGTGCACAACCACCGAGAACTCTTAAGTCCTTCGTATGAAAACTTTTATTCCCTTGGGCAGAAGCTCGGTCGTATTACAACTCGATCATGTCATTTCAGTTTGGGGTTCTTCCAACATGAGATGTATTAAGAGAAGAGGTGCACAGAAAGGGCAAAAAACAACTTCCTTGACTGAAAATCTCACATGTTCAGAAAGGCTGAAAAAGTTGAGATTGCCATCCATAATTTACGGAGGAAGACGCGGATACCTGATGGAAACTTATAACACAGCGAACGGTAAATGCGACAGACGAGGGAGTACATTTCTGAAACTATTAAAAGACACAGCTCAATTGTCTAGTGGGAGGGGAAACAGAAAACTCAATCCCCCCCGGCGACTTAAAACATTATCTAGATAAAACTGGTGCACTCTGAGAATAACCAGAAACTGTGTCAGATGCAGTTTAGGTCCGAGTTTCTCCCGCACATGTCACAAACATTCCGGCTGCTGCCCTGCCCTCTGATGCCGTGCACATAGGCCGGAGGGAGATCCTGTGATCGCCCGGGAAAGTGGCGGACTAACATCAAAGAGGCCATAAAGGGGAGAGGAACATTACTGGTAGAGGCTGAGGGGAAGCGTCCCTCTTCCAAGATCAGAGAGTTGGGCCAGTCTGGTGCAGCGGCAGGCTTGAGCCTCCCTGGTGTATGGAGAGGCCAAAGGTGCTCAAAGGTGCCCCGTTGTTGGAGTGACCCGCCTCCTTCCCTTGACTCGAGTATACCTATATCAGGTTCCGGTTTCCATTTCAGCCACTACTGGCGGCCTCACCCGCGTCACAACGTTTCATCATTTTGCTTCCATCACAGAGCGAGGCAGGATGTCTCAACCAGCCTCGGGGAACGAATCTTAATTCTCTTCGCTTGCCATTTTTTTTATTGCTCTGTCGTAGCACTTCAGCAGACCATTGATTAGCATTAAAAACTATAAAGAACATTATTGTCAATAAATGTAACGTCACAGGAGATAAGGAGGGCAACCTTTAGCCCTGTCTCTCCTCATAGCCTCGGTCTCATTCCGTCGAGTTGTCTCAACATGTACTACTGACTCGTGGGACTACCGGCTTAATGGCGACCCTTAAAGCTCTCCATTACATAATGAAGAACAGCATTGATCACTCACACTGATCAGACGGGAGTGACCACAGAACAGTGATCATTCTCAGCTGTCCAGCGACGAACGTTTCCGAGAACTTATGAAACATTTCTGCCCTTCGGACTCTTGGTAAAAAAAAAGACTGGATCACGCCACTAACTCGTTAACCTATGCACAACGACAGTCCCCATTCCTGTCAGTTCTCGACCAATGGGAGCGAAGTCTACAGTGAAAATAAGCCTTGGCCAACCGGCGGTGCTGTTCTAATTTAGAAACTGTCCAAGAAACACACGTATGTAAATCAGAATGATGAATGGTTTCTTCAAGCTGAACTTGTCTTCACCTCCGTTCTCCCGCCAGCTATTGTACTTGGTTATGAGTGTGTGTTTGCTTCTTTCCATACACTCGAATTTTTGGAACTCTCTACTCTCTCATATATTTTCTGATGAATATAATCTGGCACATTTTAAAAGATAGGTTTTTCACTTCCTCCAAAATTCATAAATACTTTCTCTTGTCTCTTCTTTTTCCCTTTAAGAATCCTCTGTATATTTCAACTAAGACCTTGGTGTGGACCTTGTCAGCGACTGGAGCCTCTAACATTGAAAGAAAAAGACTTTAAAGTTGTCATGTGATCTTTCTGAGACCTGCCGTTCACTGGCGGAAAGATCGTTTTTGTACTTTGTTTACGTACTCCTTAAGCATTTTTTGTTCTCGATGAACACAAGATTGTTTCCTTAAAGTCACCTTAGGAGAGTTAGTGCCTCACCAGGACTTTCACTGCCTCAGCCTTTGCAAACTTTGCCATTTTTTCCAGTCTTTCGATGTCTGGTTTTCACCGAGTCTTCTGTCTGACAAACTTCTGTGCGACACTTTGTTTATTCTCCTTTGGCTCAAACGGCGCCTTGTCCAGCTCTAAAAGAGCATGCGTTGATTTGTCAATCACTGGTTGATGTTGTTGAAAGTTTAAGCAGTTTGTCTTATCAGAAAACATAAGTCAATTTATTTCAAGTTTACTCATTAGGCGATTCATCAACCAATGACGATAGCGAAAGACAGCGATCCTGGTTGGTCGACGCTGCCGTCTTGCTGATTGGCTGATGGCTCGTCGTTAACATTCTCTGGGGGCTGAAAAGAATGAATTGTCCTACGGGAGTACACGATGCCAGCAGCCTTTGATGGTGTCATACGTCTAAGGAGGGGTCATGGTGTCAGTCGCCTTTGACACTGTCATTCGTCTCCTGGGGTCATGGATGCGCTGGGCAAGGTTTTCTCCATCACAAGATGGATTCTCTGTTGAACTTTCTGACCATGTTGAGTGAAGTGAGTCAAACTTCTCCCCTTTCCATTTAAAGTTTTGTCATATGTGTCCGAGTTTTGTCAGAAAGCTTTTAGGTAAATGAATACATGAATTACCAACAGCCTTACCTCTGCAGTGCTTGTCCGCTTTCTCTTTTTTTTCCCATGCATTTTTGGTGCATTATAATCGGTTTGGTTAAGTAAATTATCTCACATTTAGTTAAATGATGATTTATAATATATCTATGTTGTTTCTTTGTTTTTAAATCACATTATAATAAAGCAACAGTTGGATCAAGGTTTGATTTAAGAAAATGATTCTACGTGACTATACTTAATGGTCGAGAGAATTTTGACAAAAGCTTATTAAACCTGCCAGGAATGAAGACCATTAATAGTGGGTCATCACAGTAATACTCCTCCGCGGACAAGGTGAGGATGGGCTGGAGGAAGGACTTTCATAAAGATATTTCTTTGACCTAACAGCCAAGTTCACACCTGAGGCACACCACGGAGGACGTTAGAAATCCTTTTGATGATAAATTCCGCAACCACAAAAAACGCGTGGAACAAACGGACTCACATCAGCAGCATAAGACGCTGTAGCGATCCTTGGCAACGATTTCTACGATTCCTGTCGATCATTCGCCCTCCTGATGGCGGAGGAAGTCGATCGTCGCCCGACTCTTGTTCTGGTATCAATCGGCGTGATGCCGAAGGGAAGGTTCGATCATGTACTGGCTACATAGATGGTCTTGGCCATCGATACTCCATCGTGGGTCATTTTACTCGCCAACTAATCATGCCTCACATTAAAACGGCCTCTAAATATGTAATTACCAGCCGCCATTAACCCATTATGAGGCAACATAATGGTGCCTTAATGGCAGCCGGGAGCCTGTCACCCCCTGTTATATGTATCATAACAACTGCCGTTTTCGCTGACAGTTTCCCCTCTAACCTCAGTCGTCTAGCGTCAGCCATCATTTCCTAAACCCACGGCGTTTACCCCACCCAGCGCCAACCGCGGCATAAACCCCACATATAGTGGAATCTACAGCATAAACCTCACCAAATGAAACCTCAGCTAGTGCCACACTGGACATAAACCCCAAAGAGTGCCACACTGGACATAAACCCCAGCCAGTGCCTCAGAAACCCAGACACTGACACTAGTCCCCTGAGGTCGTGGCACTGCTAGAGACCAGGGAGGAGAGACGGGCGTACAACGGCCCTCCTGACACTTTTATGTTCGATATCGTAAACTGGTTTTAGCATTTATGGTCCACTAGTGGCTGGCGGCGTCTCCTCCACGTCAGCCTGCAGACTGGGACGTTACATAACCTCCAGACAACATTTGGCAAGTGAGTATTTGCCTCGTGAACTTAGACAGATCTGCTGGGAGGATGGGTACACTAACCAGTATCTAACAATCGGTTTTATGAGGTATATCTGTGTCGTTAAAGTATGTTCAAATAGAATGAAATTTAAGCTGACCGAATCACACATACATGTGGATAGCGTGTATACATGCATGAAGTTGCATGCGTGCGCGCGCACACACACAGACACATAGACAAACACACACGCAGACACACACACACCCGTCGTCAAAAAGCCTCCTGTCAGCTGAGGCAGAGACAGTAGACGGGAAGGTTTACTTCCTGCATCATTAACGGAGGTTTGCGAGAGGATCATGCCTGAGGCCAGACTATCCCTCACTCGACCGAATCATCCAAGGATTCCATTAGCTCTGGAAATGTTTGATGACGCCCAGCGCCCCACTTGTGACTTTCCCTACCCAGCAGGTGTCCGGAGCCTGGGACACAGTTTGGCTGAACATTACAAAAGCAGGAGAGTCGACTCGCGACCCAGTAAGGGATGATTTAAAAGACGATCCTTAGACCTAGTACTTCGAGTTGGTGTGAGGTGGACCTGGGAACGGAGCCAGCCTTCCCTCTGTTATTTTCGAACCGATGAAATGGTAAAGACGAAGGAAAATTGCAGATGACGAAGTACAGTCAAGACTGAGTTGCTACGACGGTGGTCTGTTTCAGAGCTCGCAATGCATAGGTGAGCGAACTGGGTTAGACTAACCTGGGGTCAATATCTTGTAGCTGATGAACAGATGATATCCTCGTTTTGGAACATCAGATCCACCATGCGTCCTTCCTATGGTCTCTCATGTATATCTGCGACATGGAAACATGAGGCTAGACGAGTTCCAGGTAACCAACAGCTTGTGGAGAGCTACAGTGAAGCCATAGGACCTGCCCGATGGCCATGGGGTGGGGGTGCCTGACTCCTGTACATTCCTCACCGCCGCTCAGAGGACCCGGCTGTGAAAGGAACCTCCCTCTTCCTCCCATGGACTTGGACATATCTATTTCTGATGTCGCCTTCCTTTCAGCGGGTCTGAATGCCTCACTCTGAATGTAGGCGTCTCATCTCTTCCCGTACAAGCCCTCCATCATGGAGGGTCGGGCGACGTGGCCAGCATATTGGCTACGATGAATATGAACTTTTTCCTCAGCACAAACTTTTTTCCTTTGCGATTTCTCCCCGTGATATCAGGCTCGGAAACCCTGAATATATATATATATATATATAAGAGGGCAGTTTTTAATTCTCCCAGCTATGTTATAAAAAGGCTAACATACATATATGGCAACTCCCACCTATGTTCTAACATGGCAGTTTCCAGGTTTAACAGAGTGGGCTAAGGTGCACGAATAGTGTATGGCGCCCTCTGTAAGGCCAAGGGGGAAACAGATTGACATTAACTGGTAGACAAAGGCTTTGGATGCACCTAATTCCCTTAAGGAGGAGGGCTGTAGGGTGGCTGTCCCTCTGTCTTCAGCCAGACTTGACATCATTAATCTTATATGGATGTTTGGCTCCCTGGGTGACGCTAATGAGAGAGACCTTAATTACCTCCCCTCAGGCCTTGTGTGTCACCCGCTCATGTGCGTCTTTGGTAAAAGCCGTGCTGTCTGTGTGTGTGTGTGTGTGTCATTGATCAGGAGAACAGTGATCACAAAACTGGTGGTCACGATATCCTTTTTAAAGGATGCTGACCATGTAATATCGATCAAATATTGCTAGTGATGGAAGACTGATAATAGATTATTTTATCGGAAACAGAATATTAGTCATAAATTGTTGGTCATATAACATTGATCATATACCATTGGTCGCTGAATGTTGTTCACAGACAGTTGATTAATAAACACAGTCAGCCATATATTGCTGGACGGGTCTTCTTCGAGAAATCATAAAATAAATCTGACCTTTGACCCTGCTGGGCAGGAGGATAGATCATGCCAGTGCCTCGTTAAGCCCTGGTTAACGATGGTTCTCGTTACTGGCACTGTTAAGCTAACGAGCGGTCCTGGATGTAGGATGCAAACAAGAGAAGTTATGCGAACAGACGAAGGCAATAACTGATAATCCTTTAAATAATTCTGAATTCGGTTTTCTCTCTGGTATTGTAATTTCAGGTCATACCAGGTCAAGCATGGGGTTAATATTCTTATGATTCTGTGAAGAGGAAACACTTGAGTTAAAGACATGGTATTGATCACTCTCTTACACATGCTGTCAGAAGGAGAGACATTTTCCTGCCCCGTAAGTACGGCTTAACTCCAGACGAATATTGAACTTGCACAGAGCATAACACAATCAATCACGGAGAAGTGACGTGGGAAGTGGTAGTGGAGATTTAATCACAAGGAACTGCTAGTGGTTGAGATCTGATGAAGATGTACTGACGATGTGGTACTCATCGCCCGGTTCGTATCATATGATGATAATAATGGAATATTTTCCCCTCCACCACAAGGATATTGACCAAGAAGTGTTGATCTTCTCTCGATGATTATGTAGAATTTATCAAGCACTACCTCTGGAGATTGCGTCACGGAGTACAAACCATGAAGTATTGATCAAGAACTAATCATGAACTATTCATCAAGAGTGTTCGTCACCGAATATTAATCGTTGATCATTCCTTACATACTATATCAAGTGCCTTTAGAAGTCGTCCGCTTGATGTTTCCAAAGATCCCTCGTTTTTTTTTGGTTACATTACTTCCTTCGTTAACCACAGGTTAACGAAAGCTTTCATCACCACCGTCGCTCAACGAAGAGTTGTTCATGGATTCCGGTTATGGAGAAATTTGAGCTACAAGAGCGGACGAAGACGACTGCCGATTATCTCTTAATAAAAGTGTAAATCCGGATAATTGATGGACCTTTGACCCAACTCTCGCTGACTTCAGGATGGTAATATCATCAAACCCACCAAAACTCTGACCTTCAGGATACCAATGTTTTCAACCCATGGGTTGGTAAAGGCAATATTCCTTCATATGCAGACTTCCCTGGAAACGGAACTTTAATGTAATGAAACTAATTCATTAGTGTTTGCACTTATCTTACGTTCCTTCTAATTAACGTTTCCAGTAAAAATAATTTTGATATTCACTGTATTTATTAGTAAGATTACCCAGGAAAGATTCAACCTTTTAGCACCCAAGAAAATGTCAGGAGAAAAGAGCACACAGACACACATCATGACACATGGAACATGAAGAATGTTATATTTGAACACACCAGAAGGATGATAAGTGAAACAGACCATCACACACTAACATGACGCACCAACCGGAGCCAATATCGAAAGACTGGAACTTATTTCACCCGGCAAGGAAGACCACATCGTAGATCAAGACATCATACGTCTTAGAGAAAAACCTGCAGTAGATCGTCGAGCGGCAGTATGCAAACAGTGCCTCTCATGCTGCTCAAATACTGCCAACCAAGCAGGGTCCTCCGTGCTCCAGTAATAACCTCCCACCACGTAATTACCAACGGCCATTAACCCACTACGACCACCACTTAATGGTGCTTTAATAGCACCCGCGAGCCTGCCGCCTCCTATTATATGTATCATAACAACTACTGTTCTCAACAACATTTTCCCCTTTAACCTCAGTCGTCCAACCTCAGCTCACCCTCCCCAAACCCGCGGCATTAACCCAGTCAGGTGCCACCCCGACATAAACACGCCCAGTGCCACCCCGGTAAAACCCCAGTCCAGCAAACCCCACACGGTGCCACGCTGATCATAACCCTCAGCCAGTGCCACACAAACCCAGACACTGACACTCTTGCCCTAAGGCCGTGGCACTGCAAGAGACCAGGGAGGGGAGGCGAGTACATAAGTGTCCTCCTGACACTTTTATGTTCGATATGATAAACTGGTTTGAGCAATTCGGTCCACTGGCGGCGGGCAGCGGCTCCTGCACGTCTCGCCCTGGAGACCTGAATGTCTGACGGGCGAGTGTTTCTCCACCAGATATCAATTTGCCAGCGAATACTGGAGCCGTGTTGCTCAAGATGTTAAATCATGAAGATTGGCTCCCAATGGGTACTCTGCGTCTGAAGATCTTTTTTCATTAATCTACATAAGGTTATATAGACGAACCCTATAAAGAGTTATTCGTCTCT
>JAYMFT010422104.1:27500-32662 GCA_038088735.1 Panulirus argus
CTTAAAGCATTAGCGTTCATTAGGCTAATTTTGCTTTGGGATTTATGAGGGCCTTGGATATCTATTGTCTGGGACTAATTTACAAATTTAAATAATTAGCGGTATGCGCGTGCCCACCGGGGCTACGAATCCTTTCTACTTGGTCGTAGTGAGTGACCTTCCGCTGACCCGGTATGCCTCTGCCGTGTTTATGTGCTTTGTTCTATGAAAATATTTCAATGATGTACATGATCATCTCGGTGGTTCAGTGCAACACACGTGTTTAATTCTGTACTGGATAATGGTTTCCAGATATCTCCAAAACGTGAAAACCTTGAACGTTGTATTCAGATGTTTATACCACTGTCTGTTCTCAGTTCTGCTGTAGCTCAAGGCGTAAGATCATTAAGAGACAAGTGAGGTGCCAATAATTTTGAAATAATTTTCACTCAGTTTGGGCAATGATTGGGTCAAATATGGCCGAAAAATTTTCAAAAGAATTCTTGCAACAAAGACACATCACTGGCATCAATAATGAATTTGCGTAATGACTGAATTATTGGACTTTAATTAGGTGCAATCGGAGCAAAACAGAACCGTCCCAGCGACAAATGTATTCCGTTATTTACCAAAACTAAAATCACCGGAGAACAAACATGTAAAACACATCATCCAAGAGAGAGAGAGAGAGAGAGAGAGAGAGAGAGAGAGAGAGAGAGAGAGAGAGAGAGAAAGAGAGAGAGAGAAGGTCGGGGGTGGACGGGTGGTAAGTTACAAGAGATAAGTATTGGAGGATAAGTTTGTAGGGATAAAGTATGGAAGTGTAAGTAGAGAGGGAATAAATCTGAAAGGATAAGTCAGAAAGATGAGGTAAGTAAGGAGGGGCAGGCAGGGTAAGGGTAAGTAGGTAGGGACAAATTGACAAGGTAAGTATGGAAGGGTAAGTATATAGGGGTAACTCGGGGAGGAGTAAGTAGAGAGGGGTAAGTTGGGAGGGGTAAGTAAGTTCAGGTAAGTAGGCTAGGGTAAGTAGGGAGGTGAATCATGTGTTGTTCTCTGTAAGTTATGTAAAAAGAGTTTCTACGTCTCATTTTACCAGAGTTAATATGCAAATGTAAATGCAACACTATCTCTTCTTTTAACTGGGTCGTGAATATTTTCCACAAATGGCTTCTGTGGCAGCTTGTAAATGGACTCAGATAAGAGGCCATGAAAGTGTTTATGAAGGGGTAAAAAATATTTAGGGAGGAGATAAGCATACAAACAAACTGAGAGAAAGACAAAGGAGAAAAACGATAAAGCCAGGAGACAATAAAGGTTATAAGTAAATCATAAAACAAGCAGTTCCACTTGTAAGTCATACTCACATAATTGCTGAAATGAAGAAAGCAATCAATAATACATACAAGAAGTAAGATATTTAACCCCAAACAAACGCAAAAGAAAAAAAAAAAATTATGAAGACAGCAAGTCAGATGAAGGAGGTCTAAGACTCGAAAGTTACATTATGAGCATTTTCTGAGACTGCGTTCGCCAGTAAGCCCCTGTTCGTGTTATGAGCACTGTCTGAGCCTCTGTCACTGTTGTGCGTACCTTATGATCCCCTACTGTTATTATGAGCACTGTATGAACTACTGTTGGAGTTATAAGCATTGTGCTGGCAGTGGGAGCCACTGTGACCATCTTAAAGACAAAGAGGCAATAAACCAAACACCTGCAGATACATAAACCCTTCTATAATCCTCTCTTACTTCACCTGACACACAGACCAACTAACGAACAGTTTTAACAGACTGTACCCGACATTTCAGAGCAACAGGACTGAAAATCATCAACTCTTGGAGAATCTCAACTCGAAATTCATGAAAAACAATTCCGATATTTCACTGGTTCAGACTGTTAATTAATCTGATTTGCTTGAATAAAGAAGTAATTAAAAAGTAATTAGTGTATGTATTTAGAACATGATCTTTACCAGCGAGAAATTCTACCTAATGGATTAATCTCATTAATCTTCGTAATGGTTAATTTTTGTGCTTAACATATAAATCAGTACATAAGTTTGACAAATTATCTATCGTCCTGTCTCTCTCCTCTTGGGCCATAGTGTTGTATATGTATACAGACACACACATATATATATATATATATATATATGTGTGTGTGTGTGTATTACTTGAGCATAAATATTTGGGCTTGAAAGCAAAAACTTTTATATGTTTTTCAGTATGAATTCTGAATCTCACTGTCAAAGTAAATGACGTCGGAATTCCTTTGTTTGCCCTCGTAATACAGCACACGGTATGTACATAAGCGTCAACCGGAAGGGTATGGGAGCATAATGTATCGGGGAATTATGTTTAAGCCCAGGTGGAACGAACTATTTGTGGGTCCCTTTCTTAGCGTTGCCCCTTTCCGAAGCTCTGGGATTTGGAAAGATTTCAGGACCTACCCCTTCCATTTTCCCTCTCCTTGTAATAGGCCCTGAATCTCTTAGAATCCATAGGAACTCTACTGCAGAACTGAGCTAGTTATAGGAATCTGATTCTGCCGTCTTGTACAACCATGATTCAATACTCCTCATAATCCAGGCGCAACGAGATTTGGTACGATCGAAGCCTCAAGATTTGGCTTCAGCTTGGGGCCGAACCATCCTCACTACAGGGCCATAAGAAGCCTCTCTAGACTAAACGAAAGACTCTGTAAGGAACACACATCTGTCAGTGTTGAGTCGACTCAATAGGTTCATTGTACTGTAGGTCTTTCTTCCACTCATTCGCCTTCGTCAACCGTCTCCCTCGGTCTCAAATCCGTCTCCCTCGGTCTCAAATCCGGGCATCAAGCGCAAAATTATGCGTCATTATGAAGCTGGCGTCCCTATGGTCATAACACGATGCTGATTGAACCCTGGTCACTCGCTGTGGCGACTTGTCAAATTGTGGGATCTTTAGCCACTTACGAAGGCTGTGACTGAAAACTGTAGCCACTGATTGAGAACTGTAACCATAGACTAAGGCTAGTAGCCACTCCTCATTGACGCCTGTAACCACCCAGTGGGAACTATAGCCACTTTCTGAGCTCTACAACTATTACATTTGTGTCAAATCAGCAACGTACAGGAACGCATACACACTAGCAGGATCACTGCAAATTTTGTCAAAATAACAAAGGTATGCAAATGGTGTAAAACTACTAAGAGATTTTTATCAATATCTGAAAGGAATATGACATTTTGCAGTTAAACAAACAATATTTTGTATCGTTTGATAACTTCGGGTTGTAGTGTGACGTCAACGGTTAACGAAGAACTCTCGTTGCCAACGAGAGGAACCTGATTGGTCGTAGCATGTCAGTTTGGCGGTAATTGGCTGAAGCTTTGAGGATCATCCGGCTTAAGACGGTTGTGTGGCTCGCCAGAGTTATTAGTGGGTGACGCAGGACGGTGGTAGGACCATTAGTGAGGCAGGACGATGGTAGGGTCGTTAGTAAAACAGGGCGGTGGTTGGGTCATTAGTGAGACAAGTCAGTGCTGGGGTCACTGGATCATGCTCCAGAAGCTGTAGGCTGGCTGTAATCTTTAAGATGTATCTAAATATATTTCTCAGGGAAAAATTTACATCTCTTTCACTGCGTGTCACCACTGCTGAAGACCAGAGATAAATCTTCAGCATTTGCCTTCCTACCTCCTGCTTCAGATGTGAGTAATTCACTTGAGGCTGACAACCACAATGGAATTGAGACACACGAGGATAAAGGTTAGCAAGATGGTCGTTCTTGCCCCTTTTCGCAGGGCTGGAGCTGGGTAACCGAAACTGCGAGTATTCCTCAGTAAGCTGCCTGTGGCCACAGCTGAAAGCAGGATACCTGCAGCCGCGTTCGACAAGAGTGGCGGGTTCATGTGGGTGAACGGAATGGTAGAGGATTCAGACACAGAGACACTTTGCTAAAGAAGTAAAGACGAAGCTGTGCGCCACTGCAGTCTGTAAGGGAAGGCTACACGAATGTATTGTCTTCCGAAGACTTAAAGAATGAGTTCCTCAGAAGTCGACGGTGTCGAATGAGGAATAGGCAACTGTTCTTGCCAGCTGATATCTTGTGGGTACGTAAAATGAACTTTATCTACTATATCAGTCTCCAGTGTCACACGGAAGCGATTCGAGAAGAAAATGTGAGAACTGTCATGTCCCAAATACCTAAAATATGTTACGAAAAGTTGCAAAAAACAATGATAAAACGAAACACAATGTCCAACTGTATTCTCGTAAAGAGGCCATCTACGTCGCCTCTCCTTGTATTGTGGACATCTATACGAGGAAGAGAGTTCGGGTCTTGCATTCAGAGTGAGGCATTCAGAGGATGATGAAAGGTAAAGCGTTATCAGAAAGAGATACGTCTGTGGCCGGGGAGGTGGTTCTTCTATATGGAGGTGGAAGATACTTGCAATACACACAGGGGCACATGACTGCCGCCAGCAGGAGGCAGTCATCAGACTGGCCAATCATCCAGCAGGAACCATCAGACCGGCCCATCATGCCAGGAATGCTCTGGGCTATGGAGAACTATAGAGGCAGTATAAGACCAGCCTTATACCCAGGACCACTCACACACGTTTGTTGTGGGAGGATAGACCGCCTACTTTCTGGATTCGGACGTATCTGTTTCTGATGTCGCCTTCCTTTCAGCCACCGGTGAATGCCTCACTTCGAGTGGAAGCGTTCAACTCTTTCTCCCTTGTGAGCTTCGCATCACCACGGAACGCGGAACGAGCAAGTAAGTTTTTATTTCAATAATCGGATAACCTCAGGACTCCTTTTACGGGTCTCCTGTAGCTTCAAGGCTGCCTGACTGTCAGTGGCAGGGAAATGGTGGACTCCTTTGGAGGTACTGTACTCCTTTTCTTTCTACTGAAGATGGTAAAACCTCGCAGAAGGTGACTTTCTACTCTCTGTGTAATGAGTTATGCCGTACCTCAGCGCTGGTCGGGGAAAACGCATTAGAAGAATCAGATAAAGGAGAATCGGGAACCTCGCCTCAGGTCAAAAGAAAAAGTTTAAATGAAAAAGTTATAATTGGGATATGAAAAAGGTACGAGGAACCGGAAGGAAGAGCAGCGCTAAGAGAAGAATAAAAAGAAATCCCGAGAGCTCCTACTGTGCCTGAAGTGGACCTCGAGATAAAAACAC
>JAYMFT010422105.1:0-10000 GCA_038088735.1 Panulirus argus
TATATATATATATATATATATATATATATATATATATATATATATATATTCCTTCTGATCCACGGGGAAATGAAACGATAAGTTCCCAAGTGCACTTTCGTGTAATGATCACATCATCAGGGGAGATACAAGAGAGAGAAATATATCAGTCAGTTGGTATACACGGCAGAAACGTAGCTAAGATACCATTTTGATAAAACGTAGTGATGGTGTTGTGCATATGATTTTGATAGAGAAAGCTGATTGTTTTTTTTAAGTGATGTATAATCAATTTTTATGCTTTAGAAACCGGAATGGTTGTTGACTACATTTATTTATTCTCCTATTTGACTTGCAGGACAACTTGTGGTTCTGCTGTGTCGTCATCGTCGTCGTCTTCATCGTCGCCCGTCTTCAAGTCGTCGTCCACGCATCTTCGTCACGGCGTTGAAGATCTAAGGACCTCTCCGTCAGCGATGAGTCAAGGTAAAGTTGAAACTACTTTCAGTAGGGTAGGTTGATGCTTGTGAACATACCCACTCCTTCTTCTTATCGCGTTCCGTTCCTCCCTCCTCCTTGTGACCTGATCTCCTCCCTCTTGGTGACCTTCTCCCTTCCGATGACCCCGTTCCCTCCCAGTGACTCACCTCCTAGTGACTTCCCCCCCCCCTCCTTCTAGTGACCTACTACTACCACCTTCCTGAAAGGCAAACTTCCTCGTGACCCGCATCCTACCAGTTGACCTACTTCCTTCCAGCTGACCTGCAACCGAACAGTTCATCTGCTTCCTACCAGGTGACCTGGTTCACGATGGCCCTATCCACCCTGGTGCCCTCTTATCCTACCTCGTGTTCTATTTCTTCCGTTGCTAGTGTACCCTCCCTCCCCACACACCCCCAGCTGCCTCATATTTTTCTTATGATGAATTCAACGGTTTTCTACTGTTAGCTGACCATGAAGCCCAGTACTGGTACCATACACGTCAACCAGATGTTACAGAAAATGTCTTTCCGAGTCTCCCACTTCCATAAAGTCTCTGTAGCAGTTTGTAAACCTCCGTCGAGTACGTCTCGACAGCGGTTTACCTCCTTCGAGTAAATTTAGTGTTTCTGCCATATGATGGCCTGACATTGGATGATCTAACCTCTACAGGTTGGCCAGGCCAAAGTCGAGTTCATCTTGACGTCTAGTTTCACTCCGTCACGTCCGAAGTAAGTAAGTAAAGTAACTACAAATGAAAGATTTACTTCACAGTGGATATTTGTTCTTCAGTGGATGTAACTTCAACATTAAATAACATCTCGGTAATAGTCAACAACTATGGCTATAGATAACCTGATAATGGAATAATCACAAGTGATTATCAGCGTGTCTCGTAAAGACGCAAAAAAATAAGAAAAAAAATTGGATAAATCATATTTTTTTATGAAGTGGAAAATATAAAAAGTGATGCGCAGTGGGGAGTCGTTCATTGAGAAGTCGTACAGTGGGGAGTCGAACTTGCAGACTACCCAGCAATTTATCAGGAGCGAGGCGTTACATTGGCCGGGTTGACACTTTGCCTTCCCCAGTCAACTGCCCAGCTCATTCACATCATCGGCAGAGATTAACGACCCTTTTTGTACGTGTTCATACAACTCCCTCTTGCCCCTACGGCGGAAAGTAAACCCGGGCCTTCTTCTTGAAATGGTTATGTCGTTTGGGTTGTAATTCATCAGAATAATGCCCCCAAAACTTCGACCTTTGACCCTTACGGTGAGATGACGACAATCCTCCATTTGGAATTGTTTTGGGAACGAACGTCCGAGAATATTCCAGGTTAATATTTTTTTGCATTTTCGTGACCCACCGAACGCCATAGAGTGAGCGAGCGCAAGTATATAAAAAACGGTTTTAGCTGAAGAACACGTGTCAGGTGGGCAGATCGATCTCTTTACATTGTTCTTCATTAATCGCTTGAGCAACGACGATATATGACCTTTGGTTATAATGGCCTGGTCTAATCTGGGTTCTTTTCATTTCTATCCTAACCCTTAAGGGTCACACTATCATACCCGAGGATCATACCATCCTCCTGAAGAGGTCAGTGGCTTCGTGCTCTCGAGTGAGAAACTGTAGAAGCTGGCGTCTGAGTTTGGGAGCGCGTGTGAAAGGAGAAAGTCGACATTAACCTTAATAAAAACAAGGTTCTTGGGTTTAGCAGGGCCGAAGAGACAGGTTAAGCTGGGGGTGTGAGTTTGAACATAGAGAAGCTGGAGGAAATGGGATGTTTTTAGATACCTGGGAGTGGATATGGCAGTGAAAGGGAACCATGGAAGACAGCCAAAAGGTAGGTGAGGGGGCGCAGGCCCTGAACACATTGAGGAGCATGTGGAAAGAGAGGTCATTATCTATGAGAGGCAAAGATGGGTGTGATTGATGGTATAGTAATGTCAACGGTGTCGTATGGATTCGAGGCGTGCGCCTTAGATACACAAGTGCGGAATATTGACTGTGCTACAGTCAAGAGTACCAGCTGGCGTGCGTACGACCCTTGTAGACAACGATACTACGACCTTTGGGTATGACGACTTTGCCTTTGACCTCACACACACACACACACACACCCGTTAGAGGCCGGGCTCACGCATCTAAGGGTTTATTTTCGCGCTTGACGTCTCAGAAATATGCCTGATTAACAACAGTTAAGTTCTGTAACTTGATTTTCGACCCATGAAGAAGAAAAAGTTACAGTTGTATTTTATCACGTTAGTTTCAGGCATTAACAGTTTAATCTTTAACGTTCATATACAACGGCGTGTATATGTAATAGCGAGTCGAAATATCGCGTTTTTCTTGATGTGGATATTTCCCCCGTGACCCAGGGCCGACCAACAGCGCTGACGCGGGCGCAGGGGAAGGGTTGGCACATGGACACCCTCCCCCCCTGGAGATAGGGGGAGGGGGGATGGACGGACTCGGGACCCCACGTGACAGGAAAAACGGCGACAACAAATGATAACCTCAGAAAAAAAATATTCATATATTTTTCTCATATTTTCTGTTGTTTAATCAGTTACTTTTTATTGATATTTGGCCTCCTGTATCCCTTCCTGCCCACTTTGTGGGTTTTCATGTTAATTTGCCAGACTATATACTTCGAAAGTCTCTCATCACTTGTCCTCAGATACTCTTGATAAATCAGACAGGTCACCAAGACGAATTTGCTGGTAATGTATCATTTGAACGATAACATTCACAACGATAACGCCGTGGATGAGAACCATCGTTGCTGGTGGTGGTCGAGACTTGAGGGGGATCGGAAGCGAGTGTTGTCACACCCAGAGGGAAGAAACTAGATTCCATAATCAGCCGCGAGGATGTGATGAGACGAGGGACATTCCAGGAGGCGCATTCCTGACTACCCCTGGTTGGAAAAAATGACGTGGGCGTTTCTGGTCCTGGGCGTATATGACATTGTGCTGGCGGTAAAGTGGAGGGGAGGAGGGGGAGGAGGAGGAAGAGAGGGTTAGTGGCGGGCGGGAGGTGAGGTGTGGTGAGGAGCGGAGAGAGAGGGGGTGGTCAGCTGGGGAGATGTGTGGTGAGATGGAGAGAAGGTCATTGGGGAGTGTGTGTGTAGTGGGAAGTGTGGTAAAGAGAGAGAGAGAGAGAAAGAAAGAGAGAGAGAGAGAGAGAGGTGCTGAGGGTAGCGGAGCCACAGAAGGTGGTGGACTTGTGGTGATTGCGATGATAAAGGGAGGTGATGACAGAACTCTAGAGAGGCATTGAGTGATGAAAATGACACTTCTGATGAGGAGGAGGACTTGGTGATGATGAGGTGGGGACTGACTGGACTGGAGGACGATAACTGTTGCGATGATTAGCAGGAGATGGGTGACCCCCGAGGCTGGACGCTCTCATCAGTGCCAGGCTGGAATGTGGAGGGTGTAGAGGGACCCGGGAGGTGAGGTGAGGTGGGTGGTGGGTGGGTGGGTGGGTGGGAGGCGCCTACAAGGGCGGGCGGACGGGCGTCTGAGGAGGAGGAGGAGGAGGAGTGGAGTGCGTCTGAGGTAGTGAAAGGTAGTGAGGAGAGTGAAAGGGTATATGGAGGCAGGGAGGCGGGTCTCTGCTGCTGGCAGGAGGGAGTGAGGGAGGGAGGACAAGGCTTACGCTAATGAGGGTGAAAATGAGGCTAATTGTGATGACGCTCGTGACGGGGGTTTTAGGAAAATGCTGACGACAGTAATTACTAGTTTTATTGAAGCTGGAGGTTCATGGTCCGCTGGTGTTGACGTCGAAGTGCAACAACCTTCCCCCCGAATAATGAAATATTTGGGACTCCATCGCTGTGGTAGACACCCACCCCTTCCATCACACGTACTTTACATATTCTATGAATTTAGAAAATGGGAATTGATTGAGCACATTTAGAAAGTCCGACATGAAGTCTTTATTGTCATAGAAGGGACGTGCGGTGTCTTATAACTAATAGAGTTAAATCAAATGAATTAAAGAATTTCAGTAAAGTGAATATAGCATGGAATATAAGGTGAGGTGAATACACTGACAGTTGACAATCGGAATTGGAACGATGTGGTATACTGGGGTCGACGCGCTGCCAATGGACTGAACCAGGGCATTATTCAGTTACGATTTAAAGTAAAAGACTCCTTTTCAGGGAAAGGAATCCTGAGAGAAACATGATCGTATCAGACAACAACCGGGGTTAACTATGAATACGGACAATCACGCAAAAAGGATCGGTGGAAGACTCGACTACAGACAGTGACACAGATACAAAATGGACAGGGATTCCTCAACAGAGAAGGGAAAAGAGAAACAAAAATATTGTCCGTCAGGCATCATCGAGGAGCCGTCGGGCGTTACCTGACACAAGGGACAGGAGGACAACGGAAAGTGAAAACACAGTTGGCCTCTCTGGGGTGCGAGACGAAGAGAAATATCAAGTCGATGGTCGATGGGGGTGGGTAGGTAGGTGTCGGGACGCGCCTCCTCGAAGGTAAACAATGTAACAGACCGTCGACTTCCAATTGACATCCCGTAACCCCGTCCCTCTCGTCCCCCGGCCGCCGCCGCCGCCTTCGCCTCCGTCACCGCTGCCGTCACCCGGGAATGTGCTAACCAACGCCGGCTTTGTGGAGATGTTAAGTGATGCTGTCAGGCCGGAGTAGCCACGATGGCCGTCACTGTCAGAGAAACGCGTAATTTGGAATCCCGCGGCCTCAAAGGGAGGGAAGGGGGCCAAGCTGTTAAAGGATGGTCAGAGAGGAAGCAAGCATCAGACGCCTTAAGTAAAAACAAGAATGTCGTTTTGTCACACTCATCGAGGAGAAAGTTAGTGTGTGTGTGTGTGTGTGTGTGTTAGGAAGGGCCAGGAAGTACACTCTACTGTGCTTGGAACTGACAGCAAGTCTCGGATGGTAAATAGCATGTCATTTAATCAACGGCAGCGTTTATTCGTTTATCACTGAAGAGGGAAATTGAAATTGTCTGAGAGAAGCGTCATGTATTCTGTATAGTTATTGAGATGACTGTAAAGGTTCCATCTTTTAGACGTGTGTGACTGGGAAATGGAGACGTGTGTTCAGTATGACTCGGTCTACAACTGCTGTTAAGGAGAAGTTATTGATAGTTGTAAGGCTGTACTGTAATCGTGTACACACACGGAACATGTACAACACATCACCTCTTCATCGTACATTTATTTGACATGACGACATGTGTCTCCTGTTGTATTTGCCCCACCTGTTGTATTTGTCCCTACTGTTGTATTTGCACCTCCTGTTATATTGTCCCTGCTGTTGTGTTGTCCCTCCCGTTGTATTGTCCCTCCTGTTGTGTTTGTCCCTCCTGTTGTATTGCCTCTCCTGTTGTATTTGTCCCTTCCCGTTGTATATGTTCCTCCTGTTATATTTGTCCCTTCTGTTGTATTTGTCCCTTCTGTTGTATTGTCCCTCCTGTTGTATTTGTCCTTCCTGTTATATTTGCCCATCCTGTTGTATTTGTCCCTCCTGTTGTAGTTGCCCCTCCCGTTGCATTTGCCCCTCTCGTTGTATTGTACGTCCTGTTGTATTAGCCCCTCTCCTGTTGTATTTGTCCCTCCTGTTGTATTGCCTCATGCACGCATGCTTTCAGACTCAATCTTGTGTACAAGTCGATGGAGACTGTGCCTTCGGTCGCGTGAGAGAACGAGCGAAGAATATTTAAATCCTTCATCCCTATTACGAGCGTACAGGCAGAACATTGTCCCTTTGGTAGTATTACGAAGCCAGCTATTGTATGAAGGCGAGTGGAACAATCCATTACCACCCGTAACCCCTGGTTGCCCCCCCGCCTCCCGCCCCTTCTCCTATCACCCCCAAATGATTGGCTGTTTCGCGCGCATTTTTTTCTTCTTTTTTCAAAATTACGCGGTTCTTTTGGGCGGCAATAACGCAGTGTCCTGGCCTATGGTGGGTAGCGGAGGATGGGAATAGGAGGGGAGGGGAGGGGGGCGGCGATGGGTGGGTGGGTGGGTGGTTGAGAGGATGACGGGATAGGGTGGCAGGACAAGGAGTTCCCACGAGGCCCCGAGGATGTTGGTGGGTGGAGGGATTTTATTCTCTCCCCGAGAGAGAGGGAGAGAGAGAGAGAGAGAGACACACACACACACACACAGACTCCCCACCATCTGTTGGGCCCTGGTGGTGGGTGGGTGGTTGGCTGGGTCTCTGTCCTGGAGTTCAGAAATTGGATACGGAAAAGTTCCCCTGGTGTGTGTGTGTGTGTGTGTGTGTGTGTGTGTGTGTGTGTACGTGTGTGTGTGCATGTGTGTGTTTCACCATATGGCTGATTAAAAGTATATACGTTATTTCATATATTCAAAAACATGAAAACATGTGAAATTATTAACTGGAGATTAAAAAGATAAGTTTACTGTTAAGTATGTTTTTTTTTTCAGTGTCTTAACACGTTATCTTCCAGCTGTAGATAACAGTTGATAGCCTGATAACGGGTCTGTAGACTGGGTGATAACCTAGGGATAGACAGTAGTTGATAACACGAGAGAAAAGAATATTGTAGACATATATAAACGGAAGGAGGAGTTGTGTATTGGTGGGAGGGGTTATTTCTGCAAGGAAGTAGTGATCTTTCTAGTAAGAGAGCAAACGTCGAGAGGTCAAGAAAGAGGTGCGAGAGCTGAGGGAAAATATTTGTGTCTCGCCGCACTTTAAAACACCTGTTACCTTAACATCTTCTGTGAGGTGGTTGAAGGCTGTAAACGGATGCTGTTGCTCCCTCCTCCTCCTCCCACCACCACCTCCTCCTCCTCCTCCTCCCGGCGTTGGCGCAAGACGCTCCGCAGACGGCAATTATCTCAAACGAGGAGGACCCGGCTCCTCAGGACGGGCTCCGGGGCGGTGGTAGTGGTGGTGGTGGTGTTGAGGCACGCTGGCCAGTCAGTCTGCCGCTGTGGTGCTCTTGCCCATGTGTTCCGAGACCGTACATGTGGTCCTTGCAGCCGTCTGTATCCCCTGGAGAGTGGGTGACAGTGTGGCCCTTGGATATATATATATATATATATATATAATGGCCTGACCTTTGAGGGTCAGGTCAAAGAGGCCAGACCGTCATACCCGAGGGTCGTACCGTCGTGCTCAAGGGTCGTGCCGTCGTGTTCAGGGGTCGTCCGTCCGTCGTGCTCAAGGGTCGTACCGTCATCGTTGCTCAAGGGTCGCACCGTCGTGCTCGAGGGTCGTACCGTCGTGCTTCAAGTGATGGCCTGTGATAAGAGAGTCCATCAGGAATTACTCAGCAAGACCTGGCTTGCAGAATGTCTTCAAAGGAATGCGTTTAAAAAAAGAAAAGAAAACGCCAGTTTTGGCCTCAATTACCATATCCTGGTGCTATTTTAGTAATTAGCCGAGCATGTGGGCATCTTATCATCATCATCATCATCCTTTTCTCCCCCCTCCCCATACCTTGTCTGGCTCGCAGGAGTCAATTACTTGCAGGAGTCTGGTCAGCGAATGGTAGGTCGGGTCGGGGAGGTCATGCAGCGGCATTCCTGGGGCCGTGGGAAAGAACCTTGTAAGCATCTTCAAGGTCGCCGTGGCGACTTCTCGCCAAACCATACCCCTCGCGCCATAGAGACAAATGTGGATTTCCAAACTTATCTCGAGAGTTATTCGTAAAATTTCGTCAGCGTTAAGCGTGGCATGTTCGAAAACTTAGGTAAATACAAGCGATTCCTTAAATTCGAAGAATTCTCCATGCGTGGACGAAATACGAATTTAAAATGAGTTTTTGGATCGTGAGACAAAGGACAATTAGTAACTGGCAACCGGACACCTCCCAGGGTGGTCTGGCGAGCCGGAGAACGCCATTGGCGCTAATAGTCGCTTCTGGCTAGACGGATGCAGTAAAACATCTATTATGAATGAAATAGCTGGGTAACCTGACCCACCTCCCGATAGAATGAATGGGATAGCTAATGCGTTCAACCTCTCTCTCTCCTCCAAACACAATAAATGAGGCATCTAGCCGTGTGACCTACCCTAGGGGTAGAATGAATGGAATAGCTAATTATAGCTCCTTATTTTCGGAGGGGAAGAATGAATAGCTATGGACGTCCGTCCGTCCGTCCATTCAAACCCATCTCAGGATAGGATGAAGGAATCAGCCGTTCGACACAGTAGAGATAAATATCTTGCCTTGCTTGAGTCGTCGTCTGCAAGACAGTATCAATGAAATAGCTGTTTTCCGGTCGCCCCAGCTCTCTGACTTACCCACAGCGAGAATGAATGAGACATCTGTCTCAAGTGACCGCCCCCTCAGACAACGGATGAGACAGCTGGCTCTCTGACTTACCCTGACTGAATGAATGAAACACATGGCTCTTTTTAGACTTAACCTAATGCCGAATGAATGAGACAACTGGCGCTCTGACTTACTTACCTAAAGATAGAATGAATGAGACTGCTAGCTGTCTGAACAACCCTTAGACGGAATGAATGACATAACTATCTGTCTTAACTTCGGACAGAATGGATTTATAAAGACTGTAGTACTGAGGAGACAGACATATCTATGATGATAAATAAAAATCACAGAAATACAATTGCAATGTTCAAAGTAAAGTGAGTTTTTCACTGGCAGTTGTATTATTTCGTGTTATTCTCAGATATTTATTGAATTAGTCTCTTAAGTTTACCTCCAAAGTATTATTAGGACGTAAAGATAATTCAAACAACAGATAGTCTCATTCACACAAGACAGAGATGTGAACCTTTTGTTCTCTCAGTATTCTCCTTTGTGCCACCGTAAATAGGATGGGTAAGGAATGTACAGTAAACTCTACGCTTCTGCGCCAATAATGGTAATAATGATATTGATGATATTAATGATGATGGTAATGAATTATGTGGATTCGTTAACGGTGGGTCTGGGGTGAGCGCCGCGGCAAGAGACGGTTTCAACCAACGGTCGGATATGGCTGGGATACAGCCACTGATGCCAGACACTCCCCAACCCCCCCTCACATATATATTTTACTCTCTTTTTTTGTCTTCATCCTTCTGTGAGATATGATGGTTTTCACTTACAGTAACGAAATGTCGCAGAGAAAAGGAATATACGTAGATACCACTCGCTTCGTATGAGCCATTCATAGTTACGTCTGATGAAAACTCATTTAGGTAAAATGTTTCAGTAATTCCTCCATTGCTAACTGCCCCTAAGCCAACTTATATAAGAGCGTTCCCGCTGCGTTGCGTACGCACAGAGGATGGCCGTGGTCTTTGCATTGTTCTACGTTAACACTTACAAAAAAGTGTGAAAGGGTTTTTATGATCGAAGGATGTTGCATGACGTTGACAGGCGGTTTTTTTATCCTGGTAGTTGACGTGCCCTGAAACCCAAAAATGACCAACCAATCAGTCTTTAGTCGGGCCTTTGAATTATCACACGAGGTTTTTAAATTCACACATTATTCGTTAGAAGAGCCCCACGCTTGGCGCTAGTTCATGCCAAGCCCTTTGGT
>JAYMFT010422105.1:15000-17582 GCA_038088735.1 Panulirus argus
CGAAGAATTCAGGCTTTTTCCCTTTTAGAAAAGTAAGAGCTAACCATCTTAAAGCAGAGATGTAAGAAATGCAATGCCTAGAAACGAAAATCCCAAAATGAAGTGGAAGCCAAGAAGAGTAAAGAGCGAACATCCTTCCCTTAAGATAGCCTGAGGCACACCGAGGAGGGTTGCTAGTGTTCACACCATTAGAAACCGTAGTCTCAGCAACCAGATATACGATGATTTCACCTTGAGAGTTATATAATATGTCTAAGTATGGTCAAAAACATATTGTCCTTTTTGGTGAACTTTGACCCAACATGAAAAGCTGAAAATGAACGTCTCAGTTTTGATATACGTTTATGTGTTGGTATGTAAAAAGACATCTTTGTGCCAAATTTCACGAACTTCGGCTGAAATATGGTCGAGTATTGGCAAACAAGTGACCTTTCAGTAAACTTTGACCTCTATAGATTAGCAGAGATACCTGGGGAGAGGGAGCTTATGCTGTGTCTTGTCCAGTTGATGAAGAATGTATAGGAACAGCGGACCGCAGTATGTTTTTTGTGTCGTCACGCCTTACACCTCATAAAAACAATAAAAAGGCCAAAATAAGTAATTGAAAAGGGCGTCGTGTTGTATTGAACTAAGGTGCATTCGTACCAAGTTTCAACTTAGTTCGCCCGCAGAACGAAGAAAGGGAAGCAAAGCTTCGACTATTGGGAAGAGCGAAGACGAAACTTTAGCAAAAACTTAGTACTGTCTGCCTCCCGGAGGAACATGATATGGTACGGCAAGTTGGCAACGCCCCTACGCTACCCACACCACCATATTATCGCATGGTAACAAACGTCACTGCAAGCAGATGCAGCAGACTTCAGAGGTTAAAAGGTGATTCGTTCGCTTGCACGCAGCTGAAAGCTACGAACTGTTGTGACGGCTGGAGAACTGACTCACAAATATATGGTGTATTGATGCACTAAGTAGTTATGCTTTCTTTTCCATTGTTTCGTGCTATTTTGGGCACGATAAAGCACTCTTCACAGGAAGAGAACAGACAGATGCTGCAGCGAAATTTTTATCATAAGGGATTGACCAAAAACGTAAAGGGAAATTTGATCGTATCTATCGTCTATGTTTTATATTTACGTGGCAGAAAAAAACGAGTCAAAGCAACTGTTAGATGCTTTACTAGCAAACAAAGCGTCACATATTTGATATTATTAAAGAAAATGCAATAAGAATTGTTAGCGAAAGTATCAGACTTAAGATTAGCAAGGTTACTGTTATCCTGTTGAATAGACATATTTTGATAATATCTTTTATCTAGTTTTTTTTTTGTTGTTGTTGTACAAATGTGTACAAATACATTTAGCTTTATTATTAGCTAGCCTTTTGTTTTAACAAAACGTCACCTAACCAGTTTTACTGCATCATAAACAAACACAACCCTAAGGAGCATTTTAAAGCATGCTAGGTTGTTTGTTTAAGATTTTGGAGGCTTTCAGATGTATAACGGTAAGCAGTTTTGATGAAAAATTAGATTCATCTGTTGTACTTAAACCTAGATATCCTAAAATTTGATTAATCGGTTATATCTAAGACTACATATCCTAGCCAAAAAAATAGGTTATATCCAAGCCTACATATCCTAGCAGACTTTATTCACGGAATCACCTAGCAGATGCCTAGCATAATCAAATCACGGAATCTCCTGACATATCCTTAATTTTTTTGTAATCTTATAACATAAACTTCAATTTCTTTGTGAGAACGGGTAGAATAGACTACATATGGCCATGGTTTGTACGCTTTCAGTTTGTGCTTGAATGCAATTGACGATAATTATGAAAAATTAGAGTTTACTTTTCGTTCGTGATTCAGTTTTACCATCTTCAGTTTGGAGTGATAATGTAAAGCATCCATATAGCTTTGCATGTGCTATAGGTTCGGTTTCTTAATCATACAGAGAAACCTTCTTTGAATAAAGAAGTGAATCAGGCGTAAATAAAGAGATGACTCAAGTGAAGGAAGTTCATAGGGATTTGTAGTGCAAAGTGCCATCAGCAGAGGAGTGAGACGCACTTCATTCGCGTTAGAGATACCGCAGCATATTGCATTGCTTAAGAAAACAGATACTAAGACTGCCAAAGGTTTGATTTGCAATGAGTTTTCTACATAAGAAGCGTGACAAAAAGATCTTCGGGGAAAGGTTGGGAAAGTCGTGTGCCAGTTTCAAGCTGGCAGCATTGGCGAAGACTTTTACCAATATTTATAGATTATGTAATCACTTTGTCAGTTTCATAATATATGAATACAGACAAATTGGCACGGTTGATTTTATTAGGTGGCAGCAAGGAAACGATTAGTAATACAGTCATTGGGCATAGATAATGATAGAAAATCTCTCTTTCCAAGCATTTTAAAACTTATCTTGTCTAATACGGGAAATGAAGGGGCGTTTTATAGACAGTCAAACAAAGGACTGTAATTTATTCAACATTCCTGCTCCCTTTAAATTCGGAGATCTAATAGTATATATATATATATATATATATATATATATATATATATATATATATATATATATATATATATAT